>BOSO01007980.1:0-12151 GCA_018403395.1 Gorsachius goisagi | reverse complement strand
GAAAAGCCCGAGGTCCTGTAGAAAAGCCCGAGGTCCTATGGAAAAGCCCGAGGTCCTATAGAAGAGCCCGACCTCCTATAGAAAAGGCCGAGGTCCTATGGAAAAGCCCAAGCTCCTATAGAAGAGCCCGAGGTCCTGTAGAAAAGGCCAAGGTCCTGTAGAAGAGCCCGAGCTCCTGTAGAAGAGCCCGAGCTCCTGTAGAATAGCCCGAGGTCCTATGGAAAAGCCCGAGGTCCTGTAGAAAAGCCCGAGGTCCTATAGAAGAGCCCGACCTCCTATAGAAAAGCCTGAGGTCCTATGGAAAAGCTCAAGCTCCTATAGAAGAGCCTGAGCTCCTGTAGAAAAGCCCGAGGTCCTATGGAAAAGCCCAAGCTCCTATAGAAGAGCCCGAGGTCCTGTAGAAAAGGCCAAGGTCCTGTAGAAGAGCCTGAGCTCTGTAGAAGAGCCCGAGCTCCTGTAGAAAAGCACGAGGTCCTATGGAAAAGCCCAAGGTCCTGTAGAAAAGCCTGAGGTCCTATAGAAAAGCCGAGCCTTGCCCACGGCCCAAGGCTCACCCGAAGTCTCTCGGGCAGGTGCTGAGCCAGGATGGGTTTTGCCGAAGACAAAGTGTACGACTACATTTTGAAAAACCTCAAGAATTTCAAGAGCATCCGTGTGGCGTCGCTGGCCGATTCCTTGAGCTGCCTGACCGATGCCGACAGAGTAATCCCTTACTTTCCCGAGTCCTGCCACCCTCCTTCCCCAATGTATAGCTCGGGCAATGTAGAGTTGCCCGACCTTTAAGCCCGAGCCTCTCTTAGATCGGCTGTGTGTTTTATTTTAGGATGAGCTTCATACCCGGGAGGAAACGCGGGGCAGCCAGGCGACCGTCTATAGGTTTTACCAGCACCTGAGGTGCCGGCAGGGCTGGGTGCTGGATCTTATCGACGCGCTGCGCCAGAACAACGCCGGGCACCTGGCCGACGAGCTGCAGCACGTATATGACTCCTGGCAAGCCCGTACGTAGCCTCGTCATCCCTGGGTGCTGCCCCGAGGCTCTGGTGGAGATGAGGACCTTCTGGTGTCCGCTGAGAGCTGGCCCTGGCTTGCCTGGGGTCTGGAGGTGCCTGTGACCATCCCTCCGGGATGTCCCTCACCCCAGTGGTGATGGGGTCCTTGGTTGGAGGTGCTTGGGTTGGTGGTGAGCTCTGTTTTCTCACCTGGAGGGGAGATGGAAAAATGAACCATAGAATTGTTTAAGTTGGAAAAGACCTTTAAGTTCATCAAGTCCAACCATTAATCTAACCCTGCCATCCCACCACAAAACCCTGTCCCTAAGCACCCTGAAGGAAGGGGTACTGTGGGCTGGGTGACGTGGGGACAGAGCAGGGGCGCACGAGGGGCTGCCACAGCCCCATGCTCATCCTCTCCCTCCTCTGCTTTGCCCCCCGACCACCCCGCTCACAAACTACCTTGGCTCCTGCAGGTTCCCCAGCTCCTGCAGCTGCCTCCTTCCCTCCCGCAGCCAGCGATACCCGTCCCGTCGTCTCCTCCGTTGGTGCCCAGACGCCGTCCCCGGGGCCCAACCCTGCCACGGGGGCCCTGTTGGCTGAGCAGCTGCGCCAAGACCTGCCTGTGGGTGGCCATCTGCCTCTCCTGCCCAGTGCCACCACCGCCACAAGCACGGACCTGGATGCCAGGGCCCCGGTGCAGGAATCGGTGAGCGGGGCAAGCATTGGGTGGGGACACAAAGGTCCCTTTTGGCCCAGAGTGTTGGTGTGTTGGGACATGGGGAGCCCGTGGTAGGCCCAGGCTTGTTCAGGGACACCCCAAGCAGCCACTCACTGCTGATCTCTGCTGCGTGCTTGCCCCGTCTTGTAACTTATAGCCTACATATGGCCCTATAACTGCTCACCCAATCCTGCTCCCCCTCCACCATGGGAGTGCAGGGCCCGCTCAGTGAGTCCAGGCTCCCCTCCGCAGCCCCCGACCCCGTGCAGACCTCCTGTGAGCTGTGTGGTGGGTGCCAAAGAGAGACCTCCCCCTGCTTCATCACCAGGCTGGCGTGGGTCAATGGGTCAGGGGTTTGGGGCACCCTGGTGGTCCCAGACCCCCTCATCCCAGCACAGCGATTTAACACAGCTCGTTTCCTTCCAGCTCCCCAAAAACCTCCTGGAGCAAGAGAGTCCCCGGCCACCTCCGCCTGGGAGTGCGGTCTGTGACAAAGTGAGCGATGGGCACAGCGCAGAGGGGCAACTCCTGCACCCCATCGAGGCCGGGCAGGCAGCAGTGGGGACCCCCGGGGTAGCCAGCGTGGCCGTGCCATCGGATGCCCCCCCTGAGCGGGGCCGGGACTGGCTGAGCCACCGGCAGCACCCGGTGTGTGTGGACAACGGGTGTTTTGGCAACGCCAACCACCTGCACCGTGGTGCACTGGGCTTCGGTCTGGGCAGGTCTCTTCCGCCGAGGGATGCGGGCAGTGCTCGCAGCCCCGAGCAGCCCAGGAGAGAGCCTGAAGAGGATTTCTACGTCTCCACCGAGTTGCCCCCGAGGCTGGAGGAGACCGCTCGCAGTGCGGGGACGCAGCCCCCAGACTCGCCACCGAAAAAACAGGCTGTGCCCAGCGCCGAGCACAGCGAGCCCCCGGGCAGCTACGTGGATGTGCGCAGCCCCCTCCTCATACAGCAGCAGTTTGATGCGGAGCAGAAACGGGCCGGGATGGTGCGAGAGGGTGGAGGAGATAGAGGTGGGTTTCCTTCTCGGCAGGTCTGTGCAGGCAGCCTGCTGACGGGGAGCAGGGTTGATGGATGCCTGTCTGTCCTGCTTGGTGGTGAGGATGGAGAGTGGCAGAGAAGGTGTGGGTGTGGGGTAGGGCCCTGCCGGGTGGCCACGGGGACCCTCCCAAAGAACCGTGGTAGCTGTGGCTGCCTTCATGGCCCGTCTGCCCTCATGGAGGTGTAAGAGAACAGCTCTGTGCTATTGTTACCCATCTCCTCTCCCATCTCCTGGGCCACAGCAACCTCCTCCTGGAAGGGAGGGAGGTTGGGTTGTGCAGAAATCCAGCCTGGCTGGTTGTTTTCCCCTGGTTTCCCCTCCAGTTATTGCAGTTGTTGCTAGCTGTATTTTGGCACAGCAACCAGGACTCGGCCAGAGGCACTTGCTTCATTTCCAATGTAAAACCACCCCGTTTAAATGTCTGCATCCCCGTTCCAGCAGCCTGGGGCCACCCCGCTCCCAAAGGGAGGAGTGGATTGGGGGTGCTGGCTGGGCTGGTGCGGTGGCAGAGGGTCAGCAGCGCTGGGTCCTGCTTCCCGTGCGACCTCCTCAGCTCTGGGAGTATCCTGTTGCAGCATCCTTGAGGAAGAGCAAAACTCACCTTTTACATCTCACAATTAACACAATACATTTTGTTTTCTCCCCAACAGACACTTGGATGGATACAACTACCCTGGTTGCTGCCCCGGCACCCAGAGACGCTTCCCCATCCTGTGACACCTCCATGAAGCCTCCTGTACAAGAAACAAAACTGCCCACGGGGGAGACGGCCAGCAGCATCCCCTCGATGCCGACGAAGGAGAAAGTAGGTGACTTTTCCCCCTGCCACTTGCATTTCATTCAGGTCCTTGCAAACTCCCCCTGGTTAGGAGATTTTCTGCCACAGTGTAAGATTTTGACTTAGTGGTGAGTTTATTCAGTGCTTTTTTCCCCACTGTGTTCATGTTCCCATCTGGATGCTGTATTTTGGAGCATGGGAGAAGGGAAACAAGGTTTGTTGGGCTTTGGCTCCTTATTTCCCCTGATTTGACTTGCCAGTCAGGCTCCTGGCCTCCATGAGCCTGTTTCCACCCCTCTCCTTGCTGCTTGTCTCCCCCTCCTTCATTCCCATGTCTCCCCTGAATCCCAAAGGCTTCCCGGACCCCCGACACCTCCCAGCCCTGCTCACTCCCCCGGCCCTGGGAGTTACCTGTGACCCAACCTCCCTGTTAGTGGTTGGAGATGTGGTGGTTGAGCGTAGAAGCAGGCTTGTCGTGAGACGTGGGTGCCCGAGACCAGGCCAAGTGGGTGCTCCCCATGGCACCCAGCCCCTCTCGTTGTCTCCCAAAGGTGCTCCCAGCCTCGGTGGACCCTCTCCCAACTGCTGCAGGAAGCTTTGAAGGCACGTCTGGGAGGACGGCCTCCCGGGTGAGGTCTTCCACGAACATCTGGGAGTCTTGCAGTAATGTGGAGGGGGATGTGATGCTCAGCAAGCCGGGCATCCTCTTCTCCCTGGCTGGGGAGAGCCCAGAGGTGGCTGGCCCCTATCCCACGGTGTCTGATAGCCTCACCTTGAGCAGCGACCCGCTCATGGTGAGCACGGATAGCTCGAGCACAGGAGAAGTGCTCTCCAGAGTCCCCTTGGGATGCCCGGCTCCAGTGGCTCGTGAAGACCCCGGGGTTGAGGAGGCAGCTGGAGCAAGCAGAAACTCCTGTCCACCTCCGAGCTGGGGCAGCACCTCCCTGGGCACCCACGAGGTCCGCGTGGACCACTACCCCAGCACCCAGCTCAAGGCAGGCAGTGACCTCCAAGACAGAGCTGATCCCTTTGGAAACTCTCCGATTTTTGACTCTAGTGGTACTCCAACCAGCTCGTCTCGGCCCAAAGTTCCCCCAGGGGACAGCAATGGACCGTCCCTGCCGTATGTCGCTTCAGCTGTGGGCATTGCTCTGATTTCAGCTGTGGCGTTTCTGGTGTACGCTCGATTGCAGAAATAGTGCCAGAGGGGATGGGGTGCCACGACCATCACTCAGCCTGGGCAATTCCTCTTCGTAGCAGGAATTTGGCCAATGCATTTGAAGCCTAAAGAGCCACGGGGGGGATGGTTAGGGACGTTGTTAAATCTCTTTCTGGAAGGTTTTTCTGGAAGAGGCCTTGGTTGCGTGATGCTGTTGGGTCTGTTCTCCCGCATTTCCCGACCATCTTCTTGTCTGTAGCCTTCTCCTTTTACACCCATAGAAAAGGTCTTGTTCACGGAGTGATCCATTGAGTCAAAAAAGAAAGTCCTTGTGGCGATTCTCCACGTCTTCCTTGTTTGGTCCCAGGAGGCCCCACGGAAACACGTCCTGGTGGTCCAAAGGGTGACCCTCCGGGCAGTGCAGCCAGGAGAGGTTTTGCAGTCATCCTGTAAAAGTGGAGCTGATTTTTGTTGGCTCTGCTCATCTTGGCTTGCAAAGGTGCCAGAGGGTCTGTGCTGCAGCCTTCACCAGGTGCCTCACGTTGAATTTGCCTTACTGAGTGTCTCTGGCTCTGCTGCTGGGACCTTGGCTCGCCTCTGTTCCTCCTTTCCCCTGGTGCTGGGTGTGCAGGCAGGGACCCTGGTGCACCAAATCACGCTGCCTTCCACTCATTCAAGACGAGAGATGCTCCCGCCATGCAAACGTGCCAGGCCAGACCGCGTGCAAGCTTTCCCCCTCTCCCGGGAGCTGTTGTCCTGCTTCAGTGATTTGCTTTGGAGCATCCTCCCCTGGTCCTGAGGATCAGGGACAGGCTCCGGGATTGCTTTTATGTAGCACTGACACTTTGGGGATGAAGCTGAGGGTCAGGAAAGAGCTGCCTCTCCGCTGCTTTCTTGAGTATCAACCTCATTTCACCTCCTTCCAGACAGAGAAAGGGGGATTATGCTTTAAGAGGAACATTTCACACAATGCCAGCATTAAGTAGACTTGGTCCCACACAGGATTATTGGGCGTCTTTGATCTTCAGGCTGTATTTTTTGAGCCTGGCTAGGAGGATGGATGTAGTTCTCGCCTTTCCCGATACCTGGTGCTATGGGATGGGAATACAGGAAACTTATGTCCAGGCTGGTACGCAAATAGGATCGACTCCGTGGGCTGCAGGGAGGCCACACCCAGGGGTTGAGATGCCCTGGATTATCTTGAAGGTCCTGTTTAAAACTGCAGCCTGTAATTTTCCTGCTATCCATAGGGATCAGCTTGGAGTGTGAGGGGATTGGGCTGCAAGATTTCGAAGATAAAAATCCTCAAACCCAAATAAATAGCCCCAGCTATTTATAGCCTGGGGCAGCCTTTCAGGGGCAGAAGCAGCCCTGCTCAGTCGCTGTTGTTACGCGTTTCTAGCTCTAGGCAGAGCTTAGTGATCCCCAGCCCTGCTGCCCGCTTCCGTTGCTGCGGCTGCAGCTTACTTGCCATCTCATCTACTCCCTGCCAAAAGCACAGGGGCACAAAAGTAACAAAACTACTTTTTTGTAGTTAGTTATTGTAGCTAGAGGATTTTTTTTTTTTTTTTTTTAATTTAAGTTCTAAAGATGCCAGCACAGACTTTTGGGTGTTTCCCACCCTCCCTTGATTTGCCGGGGGCAACAGGGGAGCTGCAGCAGGAGGCAGGACTGGGCAAAATGTTTGGTGATTTGCACAGCAGAAGGCTCGTGCCATGGGCTGGCATAGTTTGAATCCGGTGAGTCCGCCAGGATGCCATGGGCCTTAAACCTCTGCAGTGGCCTGGTACTAATGGCTGGGCTGCACTCCTAATCCAGGCTGTTGCTTCTTCCCTGCTTTACTATGTCCAATAACTTATTCCTCCTGGATTCCTGCCGTTTGGCTTCCCAAAATATGACTTTCCTGCTGGCAGGAGAGCAGGAGGGAGATGAGCTCCCCGGCGCCTGGCTGCAAAGCTCAGCCGTCGTGCCTGGAGCCGTCGTGCCTGGAGCTCGGCCTGCGGTGAGGAAGGGTCCGTCAGTCCTCCTCCCTCCTAACACTTTCCCTTTGCCCAAAAATGCAAGGGGAAGCACAATAAGGACAATAAACACATGCAATAGTGAGATAGTGATTTTGATCTGACAGGGCTGCTCCCCATGTGAACTGGAGATGTTTGTTGCTTGCTCGGTGCTGGCACATTATCCGTCAGAGGAGGGGTTGGTGCTTGGCCTCCTCTGCTGGAAGAGCAGAATGTGAGGAACATTCTCCCCATTTAAAGATAACAGGGTGACTTTGTGCAAAACCTCCCTGCGAGCAACGCGAAGAACCCGGGATTCCCCATCAGCAGTTCCCAGTAAGCTGTTTGGTTTTTTTTTTTCCCTCGACTTTCGTAATTTTGTCAGCGAGGGCTTTGCAGAGACCTGTCACCTCCCCATGAAAGCTGCAGTTGCCAGCACTAAGAATTGCTCTTTATTTGCAGTTGGTAAGGAAATCTCCCCAAATCCTTTCACCTTCTTAAGAGGCTCATGGTTACTACTCAATATTGCACCGAAATAAAGCAGAATACATATTGTAAAGCAGAGTATGCGAGCCTGCATAACCACACTGCAGAATCCGCCCCAAAATTCATTAAAGTGAGGGGGCACGTGCCTTCTCCGCACGCTTTCTGCGGGATTCAGAGGACGTCGTGAGATCCCAAACCAGCAGCATCCGTACCAAGGCCCTCTTCTCTGACGCTTTACTTGCCTGCAAAATTCTTCACGTATTTTCCCACTGCCTTTTTAGCCATGGCTTTGTACGCTTTGCCTTTCCACGTCGAATCGCTCTTGTGAAACAGCTGGTTTATCACCACTTCAGACTCGATAAAAGCACACGTTCGGTTTTCTGCTGTGAAGTGCTGGTATTTTCACAGTTGTAATGTAGCACTTTAAAAGCGTAATCAGCAGGTGAACCTGCAGGAGGGGACCGAGTCCCTGCACATAATTTTTTTTTTTTTTTAAAAAAAAAAAAAAGCCTTTTACTACCTATAATAAAATCGTTTGCCACTTCACGCTCAACTTGTGAGGTTGCCGTGTGTGTTTGTAAGATGAGGGGGATGGATCTCAGCTTTGGAAGCCTCTGTGGAGCAGGGGAAGTTTTCAAGTCGGCTGAAGAATTAAATCACCTAACTTACCTGCTCGGGGAGCGGATGCTGCAAAGAAGGATCCCAACAGCCCTCCTCTGCTTTTTTTGGGAGGGTTGCTGCAGTTCACACACCTTGGTTTTCCCACTTCAGAAGAGAGGTGCTTTTAGAGAAGGCTGTGTTGTACAACTTGTGCCATACGCAATTTCAAGCGACACCGTCCGTGGGGGTCGGACCGTTTCCCTTGCTGTGGAGCTGTGTTTGGATTTCTTGGAGAACTGCATGGTGAGGAGCATCTGCTGGGAATTCAGCTTCCTCACCTCTTCCTCCTCCTCAGCCCGCCTCTGGGCAGCCAGTTCTGGTAAGAATTTGATCTTTGGGGTTGTGTGTTGGGCGTGTCGGGGTGACATCTCCTGTCCTAGCATCCCAGAGACTAGAGGTGACCTCCCAGGATTTGGGGCTAGGTTCAGCCAGTGCCAAGAATCACTGAACCTGCTGTCCGCTGGCAAAAGGGGCAGGTAACCCCTCTCTGTTGCTCACAGCATTGTCTGGATCTGCACCAGGGTCTTGAGGAGCGGGAGTTTTATAAAACCATCGCCAGAGGGAATGCTCTGAAGGGCACTACCATCAGTGCCGAGGCGAGACTGAGGCCATCAGCCCGTATCAGGAAGAGGCAGAAAGGATTTGGGGACAGTTTCCAGACCTCATTTTGGTGCAAGCACAGGTCCTGAGCTAGAGGATGCCCATAATGGCAGGTTCAGGATGACTGTGGGCAGGGTGGTTCTTGATGCAGCAAATAGCTGAGCTGTAGAAGTCATCTCCTGAGGATGCTGTGGTTGCCAAAGAGTAACCAGACAACTTCTGGTAAGAGAAATGCACCCGAGGCTTTTAAGCAGAGGTCTGAGTTGCAAACTGTTGCAAGTCAGAAGAGCATTTGGGAGAAATAGGGCTATATGCAGTGGTGGCTGAGCTGGGAGGGAAGGGACTGGATGTAAGCGGGTGGGCACTGTGGGCAGATGTGTGCTGAGGTGGACGGCACGCACCCGGCCCAGCACACGGCTCACTCTTCTTCCTTCGTGATCCGGATTTGTCTGGTTGAATCAGATCCTGGGATCCTGCACAAGAACAGGGAGCTGGGCCACCTTTTGCCACACTGGCTGCAGCTCTGCTGTGCCCAAACAGCTTCGGGCTTGGCCTGACCTGCAGAAAAAGAGACACCAACGTCACCGAGACTGCTGCTGTGCCCAGCTTTGGCTCACCCCTCTCTGATGAGGGAGCCCTAGGGGTGAGCTGGCTCCCGGCATGTGCCTTTTGGGGACAAGAAAGGAAGCTTCCCATCAGCGTGATGGAAACAGCCCTTTTCGCTAGCGTTACGCGCCCTCTCCATGCTACCTTTTACAGATGAGGCTCCCAAGGGCTCTGCTGTGCATTCACAACCCAGACACCCCGCTAGCGCTCCTCGCTTTCGGCTCTCCCAGCCAGACCTCTTGACTTACAACCCAGGTACAAGAAGCGCAGTCAGGGCTCACTGCTGACAATATTCCAAGCTTCAGGCGGCGAAGCTCAGCGAGTTTTTTAACAAAATGAAGGCAATGCTTTTCTAAAGAAGGGTTATTTTTATTCACAGAGGTTACGCTTTATCTCGTGTGGGCACCAACCTCATTTCTGTGCTTCCTGCATTTGCCCAACAGGATCTTAAAATCATACGAAATGAATTTGACCGACCTCTTTGTCCTTTTTCACTCCAGCAACCAGAATTCAGCCAGTTCTTACTGAAATTATTCCACCTTTTTTGGATGTCAGTTGTTTATCCCTTTGGTATTGACTGAATGCCTGAGGATTGCGGTGAGCTAAGGGGTTAACGCGGTGGAGGTGAAGAACACCGTGGGTTGCTGTGTTGCGCTTACAGGCTTGGCCATGTTAGAAATCAATTAACACTAGAACACAGACTAATTGAATGGGCTGTTTTAAAAAGAAGAAAGTGTTCTTTGTGCTATTGTGCTGTATCAAAATGCGTTCTTTTTTGAAGTAAATGTAAACTATTACATAGCATTTCATTACAGAAGGCAATGCACTGGTTTGGTTTTTTTTAACCTTAGTATAGGTTGTCTCTATTTCCTAAGGCATACCTAGAATTTTAAAAACTGTGGTTTGTGTTTACATAATTGTAGTATAAATATTTATGCAGTATGGATAGTGGCATTACGGTTTCCATGTACTTCATGAACAGTTCATTGTATTAAGTGCATCGTAACATGCCTCTGAAATATTGTATAGCTGTACTGTGGATCATTTCTCTTCATCCCACTAAAGAGGTGAGAAGAGATTGAACAGCTTCTGTTCAGATCCCTTCAATTTAGATGCTCTTTTCTTATGGGCTTTAGGTCATTGTCCTGGTAACAGAGCCCTCTTCTTCTAGTCTAACAGAGGTGGGTGGTATGATTTATTTCCCGAAGGTACTCAAACTCAAGGAAGAGCAGAAGTTGGACTCAATCCTAATGGGTCCCTTCTAACTCAGAGTATTCTTTGATGATTGACCACTCCACTGTTGTGTTACAGCTGGAGCTGTTACAGCATAATATAGTCTGGGAGTCTGTCTTCCTCTTGAATGTCATCCTGTTGATCATTGCTTGCACCCCTCTTTATGGTCGCCTCGATTTTTCTGCTGCCTGGATGGTTACTGCTATAGTTGTTAGCTCCGCGTTGATAAATGTAGGGTCAGAGTTTAAAGAACAGGATGCATCAGCACTTAAATTACGTTGTGATTTATTAGGGGAGCTGAGGATTGGGTCTGAATGTATCCCAAATCCTTGACCCTTGTTTCTGTCTCTCCTCCTAAACCTCCTCTCTTCGTTCCCATTTTGTTGCACCCATCCTTTCTGCTGAGCTTGGAAGATCTTTGGGGAACTGGGGTGTTTACAGCTGCCCTTGCTGGAAGAGGAACTTGGGATCAAGCTTGATCTCTGCAGCCCTCTTGAAGGGGAACGGGACTTCTTCCTGCCATCTCTCTCTTCTGCTGTCGCTCTCCTAGGCAAGGCCAGGGCCCTCCTGGTTGTCCTCCAGCATGCGCTGAGCTTAGAAACATCTGATGCTGTTTCACTTAATGTTAGTGTCATTAATGTGGCCCAGCGAGGCAGCCTCCCAAGACTTGACTTTCCAGCACACCGTTGGGACAGAGCATTCTCACAGGCAGCATCGTCGTGAGCTTCCCCGAGAAGGAGGAGCTGGAGGAGGGGGCCAGTTGTAGGTGGGAGGTTTAGGCCCTTAGGCCTCCATGGCCCCAGGCTGGCCCTGCGCTGCCACCAAGGGAGGGCCGCACCAGAGGCTGTGGGGCGCAGGCCCGATATAGCAGCGGGCCAGGGGGCCGTGGAGCCGCCCCCAAACCCCCGGTGAGGGAATGAAGAAGGCCTCGCTATCTGCATATGGAAATCTCATGCAAAGTTCCCCACCCCACCCCCCCCCCGCGGCCCGGTCCAACTGGGCGTACTGCGGCCTGCCTGTCGGCCCCCTTCTGCGTTGCTATAGTTACCCGTTCTGTCAATCAGCCTGCCTTCTCCCGCCCCGACCGGGCAGCTCCCTCATATCATTGGACAGCTGTCGTGTCAGTCTCTTCCCAGACAAAAACTATAGGCCAACGCTGCTACATAGCGGCCCGCCCCCGCGGTAGCACTAATCCCCGCCCTCTACCGAGCTGGTGCATTCGATTGGGTAGCCGCGCTTGTCACTATCCGCGGCCGAGCGCAGCGGGGGGGGCGGCCCGGCGCCCAGCGGCCGTCCAATCCCTGCCTCCCATTGGCGAAGCCGCCTGTCGCTCCGTGCGGGAGAGGGCGCGGATTGGGGGCTACCTCACAGCCTGTCCCGCCCTCCCGAGCCTGGGGGCGCGCCGTTCGGCGCAGGCGCGCTGGAGGCGGTGGCTGCGGCGGTGGCGGCTGTGAGGAGAGCGGCGCGGCGGGGCGGGCGGCCCATGGGGCCGGGCCGTGCTGCGGATGGAGCCGCTCCGCAATGGCGGCGGCGCGGAGGAGAAGCCGCCGCGGCGGCGGGGGGGGACGGGGACGGACGCCGGACCCCCGCGGCGGCGGAGCAGCGGCGCGGCGGGCGTTGACAGCGCGGCGGGGCCGCAGCCCCGCGAACGGGGCGGCTCCGTTAGCCGCCAGCGCCGGGACTCGGTCCGCAAGAACCGCCCGCGTGAGTGCGGCGGGAGGGGGGGGGGGGGGCGGGTTGGCGGCCGGCGGGGTCTGCGGTGGGGGCGGGGTTTAACGGGAGGGGTGGGGCTTACGGTAGTGAGGGGGGGAGCCGGGGGGCGGGGAGCGGTGGGGCCGGGGGGGGCGGGGCCTGGGGGGTGGGGCCGGGGGACATGGG
>BOSO01007979.1:0-14021 GCA_018403395.1 Gorsachius goisagi | reverse complement strand
GAATCTGGGATGAAGCAAAGAGCCTTGCTAGGACAGGAAACCTGTATGTTCTTATACCAGTGCTTCTGCTGCCTCAGCAGCCTCTATAGTGTGAAACTGCTGTTTGCAGGCAAAAATTGGGAAACATGGATTTCATAATACAGCGTTAACACAAAAGTTTGAACTATTTCTCTGGATTTAATAGTGCACAAACTAGGCAAAATTCTGACTAGGACAAATTATAACCTTCCACTTCATTCAAGGCCACAAAATAATTTAAGTGTAAGAGTATCAAATTGATTCTTGCAAGCTCAGTTCCCAAACTCGTCAACCAAAATCCAGTCTTACTATACTTGTATACTTAATTTTGAGGATTTTCACTTTCTAGTGACTTATTTTTGTTGATGATTAATCTGAGGCCATCAAGAGTGTTACTCAGAAGTTGATGGTACATAGATAGTCGTTACAGGAGAACTTCAATTTACATGGTTTAAATTAAATCAGTGGTTTATTGTCTTATTAAGAACACATAATTAGTCAACAATCAGGGAACTGTTTATTCAGAATCAAAATGGTTTCTATCAAATCCCTAAATACAAGCATGCTTTGAAAAGTTGCTTATTAAAATGAGATACCCGAATTCCACTGCAACTCATTAAATACCAGAACAAATTTCCAGTGTTTGAAGTAAAATTATTCAGAGTAAGAAGCTGTTAGAGCTAAATGCAAAGTCCTCTCTGAATTCCACACCCTCACAGGCAGCGGTGACCCTGCAGTCAGAAGTCAGCCAACACTACTATTGCTATATGTTCATTCTGTCCTTATGACCATGTGGTTTGCTAGTCAAGAAGGCATTGGTCCTTTCTGTAGCCTAGTTACCTAAGGGGAGAGGATCCCATCTGATCCGCAGCACAGAGAAAAGATGATACAGAGATTTAAGAGGCTATGTAAGCAGCAACTTTAATTATCCTTTCTAGCTTCAAAGTACAGCATTTGGGAATTGATAAATTAATTCTGGGGAAAAAATGTGGCACTACAGTGTTTCAGGGGCAATGTGGCTGAGAAGTTCTGTTTTATAGTGCTGTAATATGGTAAACAAGTTTAAGCTCCTTGATAAGTATAAGGGACCCCATGCTGATCAAAGTGGAATAGTCTGGTCATTTATTACAACAGTGGCCTGTGTTGCATTGTATAATGTTTAATATTTGGTGAGTTCAGGTCTTTAAAAGAACATGATGACCTTGGATCCATATCTCCAGATTAATTAAGCAGGATGCTGTCTTGGAGAGCTTAGCTGCTTGAAATCTGTTGTAAGTGAAGAACCTTTAGACCGAATTTCTCTTCATTTGCAGCTTTGTAGATCATAATTTGCAGTTCTGATACCAAATTGTATTGAACTGAATTGAAACCTTTCTAACATGGTGACAAATTCTGTTTCATTTTTATCTTGCTTAGGGTGAGGTGGTTGCTTTTTCAATAGCAAACTGAATGAAAGATCAAAGAGAGCTCTGTGACTCAAATGTTCCAAGTATTGATATTGTGCATTAACCCATCCATTTCTGGATACTTTGCCTAGATGAATGCAAGAAGTGTGTGTTCTAGAAAATAAATGGAGATTTTTCATTTCCCAGTATTCTTTAAAACAATCCTTGTATCTATTAGAGTTACTGAATCAGAGGCAGAATGGATTAAATGTAAGCTCACTCAGCTGGCTTAATTGACATATTAGAAAGAAACATGCCTTCAAAGCCCTGTTAAAGGCATGCAACTTTTATTGTTGTAATCTTATCAATTTTAGTTGCTTGCATGTTGGTAGCACCTAGTGACTCTGTCTATGACTGGTTCCTATTAAATGTGGTGTCTGGGTCAGCTAATATTAGAACACAACACTTGTACAGCAGGATATATGCTATAATCAGGGAAGGCAGAGGCTGGAAACTCCTAGGAGTTGCAGTGATACATCCAAAACCACTTACAGCAAAGCCACTGGCTTGAATGCCATATGTATTTATTTTTATCATGGCTAGTGCTTATTTTGAGCTTCTTTTGGGGTAGGCAGGGGTGAGACTGTGTAAAACCTTGCTACAGTCTCTTACTGATAGAGGAAGGTGGTAAGTTTGCACTGGTTCAGCACTGCTAACTGCCATATACCCCACAGCAAGTCCATTCTACTGCATCTGCTGCATCGAAGTGAGTGCTGCAATGCTAACCAGCTGGGCAGCTGATAGCCAGGACATCTTACAGGTGGAGACTTGGACATCTGAAATCAGAGTTAACTCTCTTGGATGTTATAATCCCTTTTAGTTTTATTAATTGTCAGTGTTGTTGCACTGACCACTATCACAGAACAACATTTCTGATTAAGGGCAGAAATAGTAATTACAGGCTAAATAATTACATTTCTACTTGAACTTCAGCTGCTTATTCTGATGAAGCTGTATTATAAATGTAGGATTGTCATCCTGTCCTTAAGTTAGTGATAGATTAAAGATAAGACAGGAAAATATGAAAGTTATGGAGAGCTGAATCTTCAGCTAGTTATGAGGAGCAGGGACTTTGAGTGAAAGCACTGGTGATATGGTTAAATTATAGTTACAAGACTTTCAACATAATTTGGAATTATTTGGGGGTCTCCATAATAACACTGTAATGGCCACTTGATATTTGAAGGCAAAGGAACTCCCTTATATCAGTGCTCTCTCTTCTGTTACAGAATTCCATCCTAGGAGTAGTACTCTTCTCTTTGGATGCACTGGTTTTATATTTTGTGAAATGTAGCCATTCTGAGAAGATGACTGTGACAGCAGACAAGGAGACTCCTAATGTGCTTGCTGTGGCTATGGCTATGGCTAAAGTAGCAGTATACTAATAATGCTACTCATGAAGCCAGCACTGATCTGGATTTATTCACTATGCTGCATAATTTATGCTTAAAGTTTATACCCTTTACTGTCATTTAAAAATGCAGCATATATTTTCTGGTGCTTTGTGTTATTTATTCTTTATCAGCTTTTTAAATTTAGTAGGGTAGGTAGGAGGCCACCCCACATCCAGGAGGAATGCCAGAGTTGGAGCTTTTGTAGGAGACTGAAAATAGAACAAAGCTGAGTTGAAGTGCTGAATAGCTTACTGCAACAAAGGTGCAGTTCTCCTCATGAGAAAAATACCTTTCACTGTCCCTTTGGCCTTCAGACTAGTTTTCTATAAACCTGCTTCCAGCTGCAATAGCATTTTATTTTCTCTCTGAAGTTCTTTGATACTCTATTTCAGTTGCCATCTGGCCCATCAGTCCTGTTAAATTGGGACAAAGAGCTGCTGGCTGCACCCTGCTGTTTCCTGACTTCTTTCTTCACTGGATCCTGAATATCCTTAGGTTTTTATTTTCCCCCTGTATTCACTTACTGCAAAGCTGTTCCTTGGGTTCCTGCGTCCTAACCACATTCTTTCTAGCCAAAAAGACTGAAGAGAACCTTGTGGAATGTTTTCTGCCTTTTGCCACCATTTCAAAGAGAGCTGTTAATCATCTTGAAAGAGGCCGCTTCATCTTCATAAATGCTGGCAAAAAAAAGTGATCACTTACTTTGCTTCTGACCCCTTAGTGGTAATAGCTCATGGCAGGCATTCTGAGTACAGAATAATCCACAGATTGACTGCCTTTAATCGTATTTTGATGGTACAGTGCAATTCCCAGAGGTGTAGTGATGAGATTATGAAGTATGAGAACATCTTAGGGATGTTGTGAGTATGAATGCATTCATGTTTGTTTGGTGTTACCACCCTATGGTGCTGGAAACTCTACTGAGTCAAATTAAACATTGGTATTTATAGTCTCATTATTTAGTCTCTTTATTTTGGCGTGTTTACAGAGAACTGCGGATATATTGCAATACCCATGGTCATCAATCAGTCAAGGAAATATTTGGATTCTGTTGCATTTAATATGTGATTAAGTTATTCTTGAACTTCTGCATTTGCTGAGCATCTTGCATTTGAATTTTGTGGGTTTTAAAGGCAACAAATAAATTTGAAGCTGAAGTGTACTTTTTTCATTTTTCCTATTTCTTTCTACACTATTTTTTTAAAGGTCCTTTTCTTTCTTCCATTGATTAGTGTAACCAGTGGCACATTTTGCAGTAGCCTGCAGTCAGATCAAGTTGCTTCACTCTGTAAACAGAGAAGTCCTTGTACTTGTGTTGGCTGTTTAGTCTCAGTGAGAATTATCTAAGATTTAAGTACTCTTGCAAGATGAAATGCCAGACCTTGCTCACAAATAAGCTCTTTAACATAATTAAAGGAAGAAACTGTATCATACTGTTTTATGAAGAGTTTTGAATGCTAAGTGAAGAAAGCTTCGATCTTTTTGTTTTTTAATTACACTGTAGTACAGAGGTTAAATTAGACAAATTTTTAAATTACTGTGCTTAACATTTCATTTACATATATTCCAGTTTATATAACTCTTTAATAGTGACAAGTTTTTATATACTCATATATTCTTTTATATATATACACACATACACATGTACAGCTATATCAATAACACAAGACAGTTAAAACATTCAGTTTTATGATTCATGGGAAATCTGTTGCTTTGTAATAAATGAGTAAATTGTTTATCGTTGACACTGCTGTGTGCTGTAAAGCATACAAAGATATGCATTATGTTAGAGCAACTGATTTAGCAGTTGTTCTTTCTGAGCTTTAGTCTTGAGAGTCTAGGATCTCAAGGATCGTATCTGAGCATATACTCCTGCAACCTCTCACCAGGAAATGGGGAATGCTTCACTTTTCCATAGTTTCTTTTCCACTAGTGCAAAAAAGTCATTGAAAATCTGCAGTACTAGTGAGTGAGAACACTCTTAGGTTTCCTTGTGTAACTTCTGCAAAGTAAACCAGTGCTTTGGCCATCTCTTTCAGATTGAGGGTAGTAAGAATGGGAAGATATTTGGAGATACTTGATGATTTACTTAGAAAATGGGGGGAATCTTCACTGCTTTTCAGGCATACCAAGAGAAGCATACTTCTTCCTGTTTTTCTTCACCAGAGAGGGATGTAAAAGGTTCTTAGAGTGACCTTTTGGAAAGTTTTCTGCCACTTTACATTTGTAACAACTCTATTCTGTCCTTGCATCCTAGGTTGTCCTTTATGCTGACTATAAAATGTCATTTCATCCAAGTGCAGACACTTCTGTGGTGGAACCATAATGTAGGAGAGGAAATGAAGAAAAACATCATTTCCAATTAAGGCTGCAGAGAGAATTTAGGTAGACAGAATGTAATTACAGATTGGAATTTGTCCAGTGTTCCAGATCTAACAGCTCTATAATGAAATAAAAATCTTTTGTTTACAAATATTTTATTCTCGTGAGCGCATCCTACACTCAGTTCCAATCAGTTTCAATATTACCCAAAAGAAACAAATGGCAGCTTGATGCTGTGAGTAGGAGTTGCATTGTTAGGGACATTCTTTTATTGATTTGTTCTGGGATTTTTACCTCCTGAACCATGAGATGTAATTTGTCAAATTTCATTTTTCTCTTTTTTTCATATTCATCCCTACCATAGATGAAATCTTACTCTGCTGATCAAAAACAGTTGGTTTATTACAAGGCAGACAGGTCTGATGGTTTTGGGTTTTTTTTCCCCTCCTCCTTTCTCATAAGGGATATTAGGGAGGCAGAAATACCAACAGTTTGGTCTTTGCCTTCTGTTGCAATAAACTATTCTTGATTTAAATTTATTTCTCATGCTTTGCTGAGTTTCCCGAAAACTAATCCTGAAGGTTGCTGTAACTGTTTTAGCTGTTGAAATATTTCTGGTTAGTATATGGGGATCTTTATCTGGAAAAATGTAGTGTGGGGTTTTGGGGTGACTGTTTAGTGGATAAGGAATTGGTTGGATGGTCGCATCCAGAGGGTAGTGGTCAACGGCTCAATGTCCAGATAGAGACCAGTGAAGAGTGGTGTCCCTCAGGGGTCCATACTGGGACCAGTGCTGTTTAGCATTTTCATCAATGACTTAGACAGCGAGATCGAGTGTACCCTCAGCAAGTTTGCAGATGACACCGTACTGAGTGGTGCGGTTGACACACCAGAAGGACTGGATGTCATCCAGAGAGACCTGGACAAGCCGGAGAGGTGGGCCTGTGTGAACCTCATGAGGTTCAACAAGGCCAAGTGCAAGGTCATACACCTGGGTCGGGGTAACCCCCAGTATCAATACAGGCTGGGGGAAGAAAGGATCCAGACCCTATCCCTCTGATACTGCCATTGTAATCCTGAGTTGAGTTTTTAGCACACTTGATAAGAATTATGTGTGTTTAAAAGCAAAACAAAACATAAACAGGTCTTCCTAAATACAGTTCCCTTATCTATCTCCAAAAGGAAAATGTAAGCAAAGTTGTTTGTAATTCTGAAAATCCATGAATTTCAGCCGTACCTTTATCTTCCCAGTTACAAGCAAATTGCAGCTTACTGAACAACTGTTGCAGAGAGGAGCTAGAGTCTGTTAAATATTTAAGTACCTGAAAAAATCTTTTGCTGAAAATTATTCCATGGCTATAAAATAGATCCTTTTTAATTTTCCATGGTAAGAAGTAGTCATGAATTTTAGAAATTTTAAAGAAGGTAGATTAAAAAATATCAATAACCCAGCTCTATAGCCATGATCTGTGGAAAAGAAATTCCCCACATTGTGCCCTGAGCGCAGAATGTGTAGTTTTAGTGAGGTGCTGAGATGCAGAGTTCAATACTCAGTTAACTCTTGAAACACTTCTGATGATTGGTTGCTTCTCTGATGTGATACATCAGTCCTTTAGGAAAGAAACGCAGTGGAAAAAAGATTAAGAGAACGTGTGTAGGGGTTTTGTTTTCTTTTTTAAAAATAACTGCAGCATATCATATTTGCACCTGGGAGATTGCCACATCAGTGTATTTAGGTTAATGCAGTCTGCCTTCACCTTGCCCTCTCTGTCTTCAAAACAGACTTCATAGTAGGACTCCATCATCCATGTATGAGTAGGAACTTTTGCTTCTGCTCAGGACAGATAGAGATGGGTTGGATCTGAATCTTGGGAGCTGTAAAATGTTTTCCATGGTCCATGGCATATGATTTAAAGCATATGATTATTCTTAGTTTTACTTTCTCAGTCATTTGAATGTATTTAATAAATGTACTTAACCATGAGTCTCCATTACATAGTCTTCTGTGTTTAGTAGCCAAAAAGGTATGGCCTTTTCTTCATTTGTGTGGAGTCTGGGTCTTCATAAACTGTTCACATTGCTGGTATAAGAAGGAGAAAACAAATGTGACCCAATAACGTACACTGTCATGTCGAGTCTCCAGTGGTAACTGTTGGCTGGTTTCCCATGCTCCGTTTATGCATTTAGATTTGCAAGCCAGTAAATACAGCAATTCGAAAGCAGCAGGTACAGGTAGGCTTCTTATCCATTTCTGCCTGAGAAAATATCTTCATATGAAGCCATCTGACTAAGAAAAAAAACCAACCTCCCATACATGGGTATACACCTTCATATAACTCTTCTGTAAATAATTAATCTCCCCAAGCTTCCAGGAGTCATGCAATAACTATAAAATGAAGGTGGTGTTACACCATCATTCATTTATGTTTCTCTAACAACAAAAATCTGTATCTGCAGATGGTGACTTCGTTGATTATATCTGATAATTATTGTATGAGCTTTACATTAGTTGAGAATAGTTTATATCCATGTAGACTAATAGACTGATGGTCTTTGTAATTTTTCTCATGATTAGTTATAGGTGGTGGTTGTGTGAAGAAGTTGCCTTTTCTTACACAGAGGTGGATCCAAACTCCATTAGACTCGGCGGAAATCTTTAGCATTAATGGCTTTAGCAAATTTAATCTCAAACCCATAGTCAATTTTATAACCCTGCTGCAGTTTAAGTTGTGTACTCTAATCCTTTTACCAGTCTTATTCCTCATCTTTGAACTAACTTCCTTCCTCAGAGTGGGTCTGTCAGTTGAGAGGCACAATACATTTTGTTTAAGCTGCTCACAAAATTTTTAATCAGAATAGTATAAGAACTGAATCCCTCCAAAGATTTTTACTTGGCTTGCTTTTTTCATCTGTTAGTTAAGATTATGCAATTTTCCAGGGAAATACCCTTCTGGAAGACAGAATGAGGTTAGCAATATAAGCTTCATAGTGGGTTTAAAGAGTGTTTGCTAAAACATAAATTTTAAAAAAAGTCTCAAGATGATACTGCTTTTATATTCCTTGCAGTACCCATCATGGGTTTGAAAGAAGGTGATTATTTTGTCTAGGAAGTTTCTTTGATGATACTGTGATACTGAAGATATAAAATGTTGCTTTTAATTAAAAATGTACATGTATGTAGCTGTAGTCAGTAAATATGCAAGCTAAAAAGTGAATTGAATGCATTTTCAGAACTGTATTTACAAATTTACAGAGCAGCATGTAATATTGGTTCTTCAAATAAGTGACCACATAAGTCTTTTTCTAATTTATTTCCTCATGCCGAAAATAATGGTTTGAAAGAAATTAAACACCTGAATCATTACCTTACTTCTTGCTGTTCCTAAGTGTAGACCACTACTAGGCTTAAGAATTTCCCTGTCAAGACAGTTTTAAACTGACATACTTGATATAACTATATATCCCTTCTTTTCCAATTGCATGGAAAGCTTCAGAAACAGAACTTTTCATAAAATCTAAAAGAGTTGAAGTCCATAGACAAATACAGTGTTTTCACTGAGTTTTGGAATAAATTCTGAATTCTTTAATGGACCATGAGGATGGGAATTTGTGATAAACTGCAAGCATTGGGTGCTTACAAGCTGATAAATTTGAACTTGAAAAGACCAAATTTTGTAACAGGAAGAGTTTTATATCCAAGGAATTTTGCATTTCACTAGTTATAAAATCCAGATATTACTGTGCAGTAAATACTACAGGCATTGATACAAGAGGAGTATGTTAGAAGCTTGCAAAACATACAAAGCTTGTTCAGGATCACATAAACAGCTTCTGTAAACTATAGAATTATATGAACAGATTCCTAACTCAGAAATATTCACTTTATTTTTCTTACATGAGGAAAATAATAATGATGGTAGGTCTTAAGCTGACAGGTAACATAGGTATCATTTAATCAACCGTTAAATTGCCGGAACAGAAAATTGTCATTAAGACAGCAATGAAACAAACAGGACTGTAGACAGAATAATAGTGGCTTTTTTGAAGACCTGTCAACTTCACAAAATAAATTATTTATCACTGTCTTGTTGCTTTGAGATAATTATTGGAGTGGGAGGGAGGGTTGGTTGGGGGCAAGGGTATTCATAGTGTGCTTGACAACCTACCCAAGAAGATTGTCTCCCTTACCTACTGGTATCTCTCAGTCTTAATGTTTGAGATCCTGTGGTTAAGTTTTTATCAAAGATCTATACTGACATCTTAATCCTGCTCCATGGTTGCAGCTGAAGTTTTTCCATTAATTTTAGTAGAGTAACCTGATGTTTTCTTGGAAGGCACAAGGGTAGATATAATAACAGGACTGACTTACATCATAAGAAAATTCCCGCAATGATAAAATAAGGAGAAGGAGAATTATGGGAGCAGATTGGGTCATACTGTACTGTTTCGTCTGTCGTTTAATTTGAAATTCATATACTTTCCCAGCCTTTCTTTTCACTTCCTTCATAACTTCAGCACACTAGCTCCAGGCATGTCTTGTTATATGCTGCCTATTTGGTTGTGCAATTCTTTCCTGAGAGCTGAAAGCTCAGTCTGCCATTTTAGTTGCTTTGGTTCTCGGAATGCTTCACAGATGTATTACTCCAACAAGGACTGCTGGCAGCTGTGAATCATAAAAACGGATAATGCAGCTTTAGGTGCAGGAAGAATTTTAAGCGGAGTAGTAGTAAAGTAATAGTTAATGTCCAAATGAAATTTGTATGTACATAGTAACAACTTTTTCTATGCTATAAATAATTAATCTGCTGACAAAAAAATCTGTTCTATATGTTTTAAGCATCTTCTTCATGCTAATATTTCACATACATAGTTCACAGACATTTTCAGGTTAATATCACTGTACTTGTGCCATACTGTTCCACTCTTGTGATGTTTCTTTTGCATGCAGTGTGTGGTATTCCACACGGAAATGGTAAAATTGCATCATTTTTTAATGCACAGACTGTATTTTTACTCTGAGGTATTTCAAAATACCCCCAACCTGCATCCTTTCCTGGTGAAATCAGCTGGTTTCCCCAAAATTTTTTTAACTGAGTAAATTTCTGTTCAGGCATATGTCAATTTAGCTTACAGTAATAAATTACTACCATAAAGATAGCTATTTATAATGCAATAGCATCTGGAAGCCAGTCAGTAATTGGTCTCTGCTAAATGTATTATACATTATCTCTTCTCTGGAAACAGGAGCACTGCTACTCACTCTTCCTGTAAACAATGTTCTGAGAGTTACAAGAGCCTTACATGAAGTCAAACTCAATCCCCTTCTTTTGTATGATAATATAGACACTCTGTTTTTATCAGTACACACAGTATATTTTATTAGTCTATTCTCATCAGAGATTAAAAGTGTTTTCCCAGAGAGAAAGTAGGAGGTTTGATAGCCCAGCAGCTGCCGTTTTAAATATAGATGCCACACAGGAAATATGAGGAGCTAATAAATGTGGGTTTCTTACAAATCTGAGTGTAAGTACAAATCATGTTAGGCCATGTAAGGCTATGAATTGCTATGCAGCCACAGTAGGAAGAGGAGGTACACCAGGTTAGAGGATGAATTTTTATCACCCAGGAAAAAGAGCTTATCTGTGCTCACTGCAGGACTGTAAAGACGGACAGGATGTATTTCTTCCCCAAAGCCCCCCGACACAAGCACTGACAATAATTCTTTACAAACTGATAGCAAGTGTTGCTCAGGGTTGCAGTACTTTTGCTCCCTAAGCATATCCTCCAGGAAGACATATTTCTTGATATTGACTTGTTGCCTTTGGAGTATCAGCGGTCTGTCAGTTTGCCTTGCAAGTTAGACAAGCTTTTCCGTAAAATAAAAGTAACTTCTTCAGTGAGTTATAGGTGCAGTCATATGGGCAATAATTAAAACAAATGTTGTGAATAAAACCAAAAAGACCTTCTGATAGTCTTGGGGATTTTTTCCCCAAAAATGTTGTGCTTGTTTTCATGGGGCAATCCAGTCATCCTATTCACAATCTGAACTGTAACTCTTCAGCCAGTTGTGATCATTGAGGCTGTTGGCTGAACATTGTTGCAGACACAATTTTTCAGGAGGTTGCGTATCTGTTTCTAAACCCCCTCATTTTCAGATCTCTGCTGTACTCCTTCATTAACTCTCTCTCCTTCTCCTTCCTACTAAGGCAAACTCTTGGAAGCCGATTGAGAACTAGGCATCTATCATGTGCTCTTGAAAGTTTGACCCATAATAGGACATCAGTTTTGTTAAACTTCCGAAGTTCACAGTATACTGAACTTTTTCTAGAAACCATGTATGACTTATATGGATACAGTACTTAAAAGATTCCAGGCATCATACAGGGCACAGGTCCTGCTGTCTCTCTAAGGGCAGGCTGTCCCCACTGTAGTCAATTCTTCTCATATTTCTAATTTCTGAGGTCTTCTAAGTCATTCTTCACGTCCCCTGTGAAGTCACTTGTCTTTCCCAATGAGCACCATCCCATTTCCCTGTTTCCCCATTCTCCAAAGCAAAATACACCCATTCTCATCTTGACTATCTAGTTTTAGGCGTTCTTCATTTCAGATCAGCTCACAAGAATAAGCAACCTCATGATGAGAAATTTATTAAAGCAAAGCTATTATTTTTTCAGCTGCAGCAGTCTGGAGTCTCTTTAGGGAAATTTGAGCAATGTGTGTACATTGTATAAATAGTAGCTAGTCTTCCTCTCTGCTCTACTTCATATTCATTCCTCTTCATATTTAAAGCCAGTATCATGACACTGGGGATTGATCTTTATTCAGTCCTGGGACATCGTGTGGCAGGATCAAGTGAGAAGCAAGGTGGAAATGTAGCAGGATAAAGCTGAGGCAGAAGGCTGCGTGTTTCAAATAGGTGCCAATTGCCACAGGTTCTGAGTGTATTTTGAATGCAGGAAAGATGGCGCTCTCTTAGCATGCATGTCGTCTTCTGGAACCAAAAAGGTACACATAGAAACATATGGTCATTTAGGTTGGAAAAGACCCTTAAAAATCATCAAGTCCAACCATAAACCTAATGCTGCACGAATGATGGTTGTGTGACAGGGCTGTTGGGAGAACTTGGCTTATTTAGGTTTTTGTTGCTTGGTATTCTGGTGACTTAAACTGCTTTGAAAATATTACCTAAAGCTTAATTGTTTGAAAAACTTAAAGCTTTTACAGTTTAGACAAAAAACGAAGAAAATTAACAACAAAAAAAGGAGAAATATTTTGTTCATTTAGGTAGTATATAGTAACAGACATTAAATGGTTGAATTTGTCTCAGCTCTGGTTCTTGCCTTAGACTCTACAGCCAGTCAGCCAGTGAATTACAGGTAAACAACATTTGCTCACACCTTTCCTAGAAAAAATCCTATTTCTGGCATGGTTATATGTGCATATTTTGCTTTATTTAATAGCAAACAAACAAAAAAGGTTTTGTACGTAAAGCTTTCCAAATACGCTATGACAGAGTATTCTTCATCTGTGTTGTCAGTCTTGTTAGCTGGGTAGGCAAAGAGGAACAATTCTTGGAGAAACAGTTGAACTTTTTCCCAGTAGAGTTTTGCCTTTGCTAAAGTTCTGCCTAGTCTTTTTCCTCTTCCTTGCAGATTTTTGGCTTGTATCAAATGGAACATGACTCACTTCGCCTACATGCAGACCAGCATTTCCACATCCACACATCTCAGCAGCCTCCTGACTCAGCAAGAGCTCGTGCTTTGCTCTGTCACAGAATAGCAGGCTGAGTCCCCTGCAGTGTGGGAACTGAAAATTTACTGCCTTACAGTTTCCTTTGAAGTATTTTTGTGATGAAAAATACATTGCGCTTCACCAGCTTCTTTAAGTGCATCTGCTTTTCTAGCTTTGGTCTGCTATCACATATGTTGGGGTCTAGCTACTCTGGGATTTCATCATTTAGGCTAGAGGAGAGTTTTAAAAAAATCCTGTAATAATAGTTACACTTCGGGCTATAATCTATTGCATTCACTCATGCTACCAAAGTTAAGCAAAGAAAATAAGCATGGGACATAGGTGTGTGTGTCAGGTAACATGAAGGAAGAGTTTATTTCTTAAAGCGTTTTAATTTTTGTCAAGTGAATGGGAAAATCAGTACTGCTGCAGTCTGGAGAAAAGTAGTGCGGAATACCTGTAACCTCATGATGCTCATTTTTCCAAGTCAGTTATGCAGTTTGTGGCATTACAGCAAGACTATTGAAGTTTCCATAACAACTGTTCACGAGGAAACATTTGCCACCCTCACTGGAGGTGAAGGCCGCTTACAAAAATTGTCAGTAATGACAGCCCTTTGACCAAACACACTGCATACTAACGAGAAAATTGTGACTGCATGCTAATGAGAAAAATGAGACTATTGAGCCATCTTTGATATCTCAAAGAACTGGAGAATAAATTGAATTATTTTTAGCCCAAATGGTCTAAATTAGGTGTATGTATCAAAGGTGAGAAATATTGCAATTCAGAAAGTAGTCTGGTTTTATGCATAATGTTCCAACATTGTTTAGCTCTGAGAAAACATCTTTCTGTTGCTGTTATTAGAATCATAGAATCATAGAATCGTTTAGGTTGGAAAAAACCTTTGAGATCATCAAGTCCAACCATTAATCTAACCCTGCCATCCCACCACTAAACCATGCCCCTAAGCACCTTATCTACCTGTCTTTTAAATACCGCCAGGGATGGGGACTCAACCACCTCCCTGGGCAGCCCATTCCAGAGCCTGACAACCCTTTCGGTGAAGAAGTTTTTCCTAATGTCCAACCTAAACCTGCCCTGGTACAAC
>BOSO01007978.1:54833-67376 GCA_018403395.1 Gorsachius goisagi | reverse complement strand
AGGGCAGAATAGAGGGGCAGAATCACCTCCCTCGACCTTTGCTACGCGTCCCCTAGTGCCACCGCTGAATAGAGATGGCAGCCGTTCCGTGACAGCTTCCCTGGGCATGTTCTGGTTTTTCGTACCTGCCAGAAAAAGCTCTGTCTTCCCACAGGGTTGATGTAAGCTCGTTACAAATTTGGGCACACGCAGTAATGCTAAGTCTCAGGTCACGTGAGGTCAGCTTTTGCCTGCAGGAGCACAGCGCCTCGGCGTGTATTCATTGCTTAAAAATACAACACGGCAGCGGGGGAAAGTGTTGCAACACAGGGTGAGCGTGTGCCAGGCTGCCGGAGGTTCATCGGCCGCCGTGCTGTGAACAGCCGTGAGCGATCGCCCTCGCCCCTTCCAGGAGGGCAAACCCCTGAGCACCCCTCCCCAGGGGAGGATGGAGCCGAGGGGACTGGGAGCTGGGTTTGCCAGGATGGGGCTTGCAGGGGAGAGCAGACAGTTTGGACTTTCTGTGGACATCCCCTTGGGAGCTTCATTTCCTTTAAACTCCCGAGCGTGCAGATGCTCTTTCTAAGCTTTGTGCTGGAAGTATCAGGGGAGCCGGATGCCTGAGTGCTTGCACATTGGGTATACAATAGCCGTACAATTAGCAAGGCCCTCCCGAGGCCTGTGGGAGTTTTTCTGGGGGGTCCTGGGACTCCGAGACCCCCCACCAGCGCGCTCCAAGTGAGACACATTGCGCCCAGACCCGGCGGTGCACGGATCCAGCTGCAGCATGGTCTCCCTTCCCGCCCACAGCTCTCCTGGTAGGGAACATGGGCAGTTTGATTTCAGGGCAGAGTTCCTACCGAGATGGACTTCTCCGTGCAGTAATTGGAAAATGTTAATGCCTAATGCCCACTCCCCAGGGAATCCCTCTTCAAAGCCCTCGTGGGGCTGTGGCAGTGACTCCCCTGGGGAAGCTGCAGCTCCCAGCTCCACAGGGGAATCGCCCTCCTGAAGATCACACAGAGTGTCTTTTAAGTGGAAATGACTTTTTTTCACAATTAGGTGGAGCAGAAATAATTAAGCAGGGCACAACCATTGTTGCCTGGTACCCGATTGCCAGGGCTCAGTCTGGCAGGGTTTACTTCATTGTGCTCTTCTGCTAGTTTTCATTTTCTTTTGCTAAAAAACTGATAACGTTTGGTCCTCCCATCACAAGGGATACAGAAATCTGCTTTCAGAGGAGCTGCTCTTGCACCCCAGGTCTGCCTGTGGAGTTTATGGGCAGATAAATCCCAGAAGTGGCTGCAAGGCTAAACTGAGAATACACAGAGGGGTGGCAGACGGGGCCTCTGGGTGCCCGTGGAGAGGAAGCAGCACGCCGCCACTTTGCAGATACCTTTTCTGCTTGCATTTAACCATTGTCCTTTTGCTCTTGAAGTGGAAACTGCTCTAATTCATCTGGGAGGCTGGGAAGGCTACTGGGAGGGGATGCAGGCAGCAAGGGTGGGTATCGCCATCCCTCTCTGGTCATATGCGGAGCACGGCTTGAGAGAGCTGGGGGGCCCAGCCTGGGAGTTTCTAAGACTTCCATGAACCCTACGTTTTTAGCATTTGCAATTGCCCTTTGCACGCTGGCCGAGCCAGGCTGCTTCATTCACATCACACCAGAGTCTGGTGCAGCATTGTCCTTCCTCTGCAAGAGGACTTTTGATGGCCAAGATGAATTCAATGCCAATGGAGCAGCAAGAAACATTAACCCTTAATCCTCGGCTGGGGCGGCCACCGAGCGGTAAGAGGACCCTGGTCAGGGTGGCAGGTCTGCAGCTTCCCCCCGGCTGTCCATGCGTGAGGACTGGGCTGCGTGGTCTCAAGCTCAGGGACACTTTTTCCAGATCTGCTGCCCCACCAGCGCCCAGCACCAGCAGCCTCAGAGATGTGAGGTGTGGCTGGTGGCGGACGACCTCCTGTGTAAGCAAGGAGGAAGAACCCAGGCTTGGCCTTCCAGCAAAGCAGTTCTGGGTTTGGATTTCTCTCCGCTGTTGCAAGTCGACTTCAGGCTTCCCCAGGGAGCAGGGATGGATTCTGTTACGCCTGGCTAAGAGCTGGCACAAGGGCTTGCAGGTGGCTGGGTAGCGTGGCTGACCGGGATTTGAGAGCCTGCAAGTTACCCCTCTCCCACGGTCTGTAAGCGTTCACGGAGGGAGCGGGTTGCTGATAGAAACAGGCAAAGATGTTTGTATGCTGAGGTCAGCTGGAAGCAGAAGCTAGGTGAGCTGGCGCTTCAATGGAAGGGTGATTGGGTGATGGAAAGGTGATGGATCTGTTGAAACAGCTTGCTGGTGGCTGGCGAGCATTCTCCATCACCCCTCGCCTCCCTGTTTCCAGGCTGAGAGGCTCTGGGGTGGTGCGGGAGCCCTGCGTGGGCTCTCCGACCTGCAAGGGTTCCAACATCCTTACGTCCCGTCCGGTGCTGAGATTGATGAATCATTTGTTGTCCCCTGCACCACAATTCAACAAGGAAGAAATAAACAAAAGAATGATTTATTTAGTTTAGTTTTTGGAGAATATAATAAGCAGCCTCCATGTCACGTTCTGGACAAAAGCAGCAATTTTGCAATAATATAATACGATAAACAGTGCTGTCACTGTCCCCAAACACAGCTCCAGGGACACATCTGTGCCGGCTGGCTCCTTGGAAGGTCTCCCGGGCCTGTGCCCAGGCTGGCGGAGGCCGGGCTTTGCCGCAAGCCTGGAAAGGGACAGACACCTTCGAAGGATGCCCTGGTTGCACAGGCTGCACCTCTAGGAGCGGTACGTGCTGTCCTCAAAGGTTGCCAGAAGTCATCTGGCCACGGCCATGGCCAGCGGGGCCCCGCAAGGCTTTTGGCAACTGGAGGCAGGCTCAGACCTGCAGGCTGGATGCGGACCCTGGCTGCCCTCGCTGCCTGCCCCCCTCCGGACCAGCCTGGGGGAGATGGAGCCAGGCTGCACCCCTGTCCCCTACCCCGGCCGTGCAGAGGGGCTGGGCACCCCAGCTTGCCCTAAGCAGTTTGCAGATAGAGGTGGTAATGATGCTTCCTAATTTGCTTGGGGGAAGAGATAAAGAGGGAAAACAAAGAAAAGAAAGAAACCAGGCTAAGTGGTGAGCTGCTGTAGGAACCTCCATATTGGCTGGTCCTGCCTCACCGTTCTGCCCCCCAACCCCTCCCACAGGAACAGCCTGAACTAATTAACCCTCTGGCACTCCATAATGAAGGCTAATAAACACCTAATGGGTTTGCTTGAACAAACAACCTCTGCACAGGCCATAGGAAACCCCCAGTCCCATGGCGTGGTGTGGATGAAGACCAGGGAGTGCGGGGCTGGGGCTGCCCCCGGCTCTCCCCTCCCGCACGCCTGAGCCCGAGATGCCCCGACCCGGTCCCGCTGTGCCTGGGCCGCTGGCAACCTGGCTCCCTGCGCCGGCCAGGCTTCTCCGGCTCCAAAAGGGCTTCCCGCTGCCCAAACCGTCTGTGGGGAGCACTACCAGCCCCGCGACCTGCGGCAGCTCCTCTTGCCAGCCGTGCCCGGCCAGGGTTTCCCTCGTTGGCCTCCCTAGCGCCTGTGGCTTCCTCTGGACCTCGTCCTTCCCGGCGCCGCTCACCGCCGCCAGCCGCAGGGCTCGGTCCCCTCGCAGCGGGGGCACCTTGGCTCCGTGGGGCAAGGCCGGCCAGCTGGGCAGCAGCCAGCCCTTCTCCAAGAGCCGCGCGGCTGCGTTGGCCGCGCGCTGTGCTTCCAGCGGGACGTTTGCTCCCGGCACGAGCACCTTCCCCGCTCTGCCCAACCAGCAGCTCTTGGGGACAAGCTCCGGGCAGGCTGCAGGGCTGTGTGTCCCAGCGAGCGGCCCATGGTGCCCCCTTCTTTGGGGACCTGGGTTGTACTTGTGGGGTTCGTTCTTCCTGCGAACGCTGTGATCAGCACCTTGGCCTGCCCGTCGCAGCGCGTCCGCAGTCTGTCGCGGCTGGGTTTGTGCAGTGTTATGAACCCAGGCTCTGAAGGGAATACACTCCGAAATATTTGACTTAAAATACTGTACCAGATGGACCGCGTTTACTTAACCTTTAGCTGGTTCCAATGTGCAAACAGTTAAGATCATAATGTTAACATTTTCTCAGATGTTTTATGTGCATATAAAATATTCTTAAAGAATGTGCTTTTGAATGCAAGGTTTCATCCAATTACAATTTTACTAGGGTTTATAAAAATATAAAAATATGGGTTTTTTCAGGGTGTCTGAGAGTTTATAGAAACATAAAAATATGTTTTTTTCAGGGTGTCTGAGATGCTGCTGGCTTTCGTGGTAATCTCTGCAGCCCTTGCAGTGGAATGTAATTGCTACTGCATGGGAGATGTCTCTGGAATGTTTATGATTAGGTAAATGTGCTAATCCTTCAGTCCCGTACTGAGTCACCTCTGAAAACAGTTAACGTAGGGACAGGTAATAACACATATGTTCCATCTCTGCACCAAAACTTCCTTTGCTTTCTGTCCGGGGCTAAAGGCTTGGCTTCTGCAGACGTGAACGGATTTGCATCAGATACCACAAACACCACTTAAGAGCCCGGGGCAACTCTTCAGTGAGTTGCTTAGCTCACCTCCCAACCAGTGTAGGAACAGATCTCTCCTGTCCTGCAGGCGACCTCAGCCTCCTCTAGGCAGGCTTCCACAGATGCTCTGTGCAAACATCTTTCTTCCCTGGCTTAACTGAAAACCCGAATCAAGAAAGGCGATAAATGGAATTTGATGGATGCTTATTTAAAGGCATCTGCAGTTCTGCTTTTGCAATAGAAAAGGTGGCAAACGCTGCAATCCCTGGGAATCTTCTGGGTTTGCCATGTCAGCCTGAAGGCTGAGCACGGAAATGTTGATCACGTAATCCATCCATTCCTGAAAGATCCGTGTATTGCGTTACAGCATTTTATGATTCCACGCCTAAGTAGTTCATAATTTTAACAGGCTTATTCCTATTCAAAGATGGTGAATTAGAATAAGCCCGTTAAAATTATATAGCGAGCGTACATGAAATCATAAAGGAAGGTAGTAAATTACCCTGTTAAAGAGAGAACCAGGCTCTGTCCCACGCTGCGCGCCGCCAGCCGGCCCGGAGTGCCTCAGCCCCTCCCAACAGAACTGTGATGCTTTTGGGGCCGTGCCTTCAGGACCCCCCCTTGCCTGCACCACTGCTGCCAACAGAGGGAGGGAACCCCCACCGGCACTCGTGCAGAGCCCAGGCCTTGCAGCCTGACACCCCGCGAAGGACATGCGGCAGCGTATTTGCAAGGTGGGAACCTTACACCGTCGTGTTGGCTCACAGACCGCCAAGGAAAACAGCAATGCCTAAAGCCAGGGGGTCTGGAGAGCCAACCTGCCCCACCTCTGTCTTGTGGCGGTGTTTTTCAGGGACTGCCCACCCTCAGCCCCCCCGTGCCGCCGTGATTGCTTCAAGGTGGCAGCTTATTCCCTGCTCTGGGGAGAGGTCAGGAGCTGGTGGGGGCAAAGCGCCCTGGGGGAGCGTGCAGGGGTCAGCAAAGCAAACCCATGCAGCCCCCGGCCCCGCTGGCGGGAGCCCCTGGCCCCACTCCGGGAGGTTTCCCATGGGGCGGGCAGCGCGGGCAGCAAGGCTCCTGCCCGGGGAAGGTAATCTGAACCTGTACCGGTGCGTATCTGGCTCAGTGTTTACAAAGGAAAAACAAGCACACAGAACAGGGTTGTATTTGTCATTTGTAAGTCAAACCAGCTGCCATCTGCAGGCTGCAGATCCTGCTCTGAGAAGCACCCGACGTCACTGCTGCCTGCGGACGCTGTCCGCCTTGCGTCACCGCCGGCTGGGCTTCCCCCGCTCTGACCCCCGCGTCCATTTGCTGGGTTTGCCGGACCCCGGTGGGAGCCCCCCACGCCGCGGCGCTGCTACGGGGGGAGCCAGCGGTGCCTGCTCCGGAGGCAGCTCCGAGAAAGGGGAGGCTGCCAGGGCCTGTTCGCGATGAGCTGGGACCCCGAAAGCCTGAGGCTCAGAAAAGCCTGGCTGACGGGCGCTGCCCCTAACCCTGCTCCAGCGGGGGTCTCTCCAGGAAGAGCCAGCGATGGGGGCTGGCTCCTTGGCCAGGGGTGCTGGGGCGCTCCCGGGCACCCTCTGCGGCTGCTCTGACGCGCGGAGTGCTCGCGGCGAAGGTCCCGTGTGCCATAGGGCTGAGCAGTGCCGTGGGGCTGAGCGGTGCCGTGGGGCTGAGCAGTGCCATGGGGCTGAGCGGTGCCGTGGGGCTGAGCGGTGCCGTGGGGCTGAGCGGTGCCACAGGGCTGAGCGGTGCCATGGGGCTGAGCGGTGCCGCGGGGCTGAGCGGAAGCTTGGGGCTCATGGAGGAGACGGAAGAACTTTAAACAAAGGGTCTCTCAGGCCACCTAATGCAGGATAGATCCAAGAGGACAAATCGAATTTACAGGCATAGCTTAGATTGGGAGATATGCTTGCAAAGCCAATTTGTTTCATTTTATAGGCTGGAAAGATTCTCAGTCAGGGCTACCTGTATGGTTTGGATTAGGTTAGGCCAGCGGTATTGGGAACACTAGATCTGGAGAAGTTGTCACTCAGGGCGCTTGTAATCAAGTAGGGGCCAGCTAGCATTTCTGCAATGCTTTCAAAGAAAACACTCCCTGTCTGCCCAAAAATGAAGCTTCCGTATGCTTAAGAAAATGATGGATACCTGAAAACGGGGGTGTATCTCTCATATTAAATATTTAGGAATAAGATTCCACACATGTATCGACAGAGAAAATGGGAATTTCAAAGGGTGCTGCTTTAAAAAGAAAAAAAAAGGAGGCTCTAGGTAGCACCAAAACATGATTTTTTTTCTCCATGAGTTTGTATCCGTCCCGTTAACAAGGTTATCAGTTTTACTGTCTGTGACTGTGCAAAACGTAAAAGCTCTGGGGAGCTGCTGTGTGAAACCTCAGCGGTGGAAACGCTTTATCGGGCAGACTGCAGGGCGCGCCAGGGGAGATGCTCCCCGGCCACACCGAGGGTGCAGCCACCCAATTCTGACATTTCCGAGGGACCGTGTGCTGGCTGCTCCTGTCTCTGCCCGAGGACCAGACCCTCTACTGGCTCATATCGCAAAAACCAGAGCGTGGCAGTGAATGCACCGCAGGCTTTTCTGTCTTGTCCCTCCTCCTCCCTCATCTTCCTCGCACCTCGGGTGACTCTCCCAGCTCCGCTGCCGTCGCGGTTCTGGCACTTCACCGCTCCCAGGGGATGGGGCCGCTGCTCTGCCTGAGCAGCCTGGGGATGCCCAGCGCGCCCCGTCCCACGGGACCCCCTGCATCCGACGTGTTGGCACGAGCTGCTCGCAGACCCGGTGGCGGCTCGCGGTCGTTTGGTTTCCACCATCTCCCCCAAGCCCCTCTGAGCCACGGCAGCGTTCCCTCCTCCCGTCGCTGGTGAGGAAGGACAGCCCCGGAGCCTTCGTGAGGGGCCACGGTGTTTTGGTGCTGGTCTGAACAGGGGCTTGACCGCAGGGCTTGGGGCCGGCGGGTCTGTGTCCCGGCAGCGTCAGTCCCACCGAGATGCTCCCAGCGCCCTTCCCCGAGCCAGCACCGCCTGCGTGCTCCAGCTCACGCTGCATCTCGAGTGACCATCATCTTCCTCCTGGGCTGCTGGGAACCCAGCTCACCCTTTCTCCAACGTGAGGAGCCACCGTGGCTCCCAAGCCCGTGGGCTCTGGGATGCATTTTGTGCGCTGCAAGCCGAAAGCAGCCAGAAGACCGTTTCAGCAGAGGGATTAGCTCCTGGCTCCCACTGCTGAGCTCAGCTGCCAGAAAAGTTCCCCGGGAAGTAGCACAATCTTTGTTTGGTCATTAAAGCAGAAAAAGAGAGAGGGAATCTTAGGAAATGCTTGAAACGATTAGGTGATCTTAACTCTAAGGAGCTAAACAAATGCAAAGCGATTCCCCCCCCCAGCCCCTCGTGCTGCTGTAGAATGTAATCTCATTTCTAAACACACAATTACAGAAAATAAAAAGAAAAGAAAAGAATAATTAATTTCTGCTTCCTCATGCAAATCCTCTGACCAATCATTTAGGGATCAGGGGCAATTCAGCTTCTTGTGCAAATTCCAAACTGAAGGCCTGAAAAAAGCAAGTGAATGGATTTACTTTTCTAAGAACCAGAATTAACAAAGGTTCCATTTTCCATGGTTATGTGCCTGGCCAGACAGCCCTTGCTGACAAGCTCTCAAAAAACATGTGTTGGGCTGTTGAAAAGGCCCCAGTGTTGACTGACAGACAATTGAAGTGACAAATTGTTTCATTGTACTTGGCAGGGGGAGCGCTGTATTAGATAATTACGGCGAGGGGGGAAGCGACAGGTCACAGGTCAGAAGACACGTCTGACCCTGTTTTCTGAAAGCCCTGAAAGGAGCCCGCGCCCAGGAGAGCAGCGTGACGCTGCCAGCCGTCTCTCTTCCCGTTGTGGTGATTAAGAGCTAACGAAGATGGAGCGGGGACGGGCTTGCTCCCTGCTCGCCCCGGTCCTGGCTCCCGGGAAGCGGGTGCCGGGGTTCGGCAGCGGCTGGGTGCCATGTGCTGGCACGCGGCGCTGCAAGGGCGAGCTCCCCTGCGGCGCCCGCGCCCCTCGCCGGCTCCAGCGGTGCCCGACGCGTCACCCGCCTGCCTCCAGCGTGCGCGGCTGCAGCGGCGCAGCCCTGGCGATGGCTCCCTCCGACTGCGGTGGAGGCGGGCGGTGGTCCCCGGCACAGCGCTGGGTGTGCTTTGGGGTCGGCACGGGTGAAAAGGTGAGGATCCCGTGGGAAAATAGGAAGCAAAGTGTAAACGGCTGGAGCAAGCTGAGGAACGCGGTCCCCGTCTACGCGGCCTCACCGCTGCACCTCAGCCCCTTCGCTTTGGTCCGGTGGCTTTAGCATTTCGAGGTGTGGCATCTCCCAAGGCAGGCATCGCTGCAGTCAGCTGAAACGCCGCTGACGTCGCTTCAGACGGGCGCAGCTCTGCCCCCGGTGCTCCCGAGCTCTGCCTGGTGCCAGCCTGGCCGGCAGCATCGCCCGCCACCCGTGCAAGCACAGCGGCCCAGGCAGCACCAGCCCCATTCGCCCCGGACAGCCCGTGAGCACCGCGGCAGGTCCGTGTTTTGAACTGACAGCAAACGCACAAAGTCCAGCCCTGAATCCCACCCCAGGTCTCGCTTGGGCACGGGCACCTTCCTCCTCCAGCCCGTGCGGCTCAGCCTGCGAACGCCGGCGGGGCTGACCCGTGCTCGCTGGGGCCTGGGGTTTTGCTGGCTGCAACAGAGTACAGCCAATAATTATTGGAGCCTCTCTCTCTCCCACCATAGAAATAAAATATGGCATGGAATCACAGTACAGCTACGCCATTGAGAGCACTGCTCCACTGAGTAATACCAATAATTCAAAACAGATGAGCCGAAGGCTCGAACACTATAGACTTAGTATCCCGATCTGCCCTGACCCCGGGAACGCGCTGAAAGTTACCTTGAGACTCGCCAGAGCTCTTTGTAACTTCTGTGGGGGTTATTTATTGCAAAGTCATAAATATTTGCTATGGATTTTCTCCATCAATCTACAAAATGAATTAGGTTAGAAAAAATTTATGTACTTGGACTTTGGGCATGTGTTTCTCAGGCAGGGGAGAAAAAGTAGGATCTCCATTGTGCAGGGGACGGGCTGCTGCAGAGCTTTGGGCTCTGCTGCCTGCGTTAATTAATTCCCTTCCGCAAACGGTTTAAAATGCACAGTACAGTCGAGAAGGGGGGAGGGAGGGAAGAGGCTCTTCTTTAAATCTCTCTTAAAATCTTCCATAAAATTATTTATGGGGGAAGGAAAAGTCTATTTCCCTCTCCTCCCCTCCCGGATGCCCTGCCAGCCCATTAAAAACCTGAAATTCAGGGGCTGTTGTGCCCCAGGAGATCAGCCTCACGCCAACATCTCCCTGGCATCCCCCGGCCAGCACCAGCACCAGCGCCAGCACCAGCACCAGCACCAGCACCAGCACCAGCTGGGTGCAGCAGGGATGGAGGGAGAGCGGCCAGCCTCCTCCCTTCCCAGCCCCAGGCACATCTGCCTCCGGCCAAAGCCACCGCATTTGCCCAGCCCTTAAAGAGAGGACGCGGGATCAGGGCTGTCCCTGCCCTGCAGGCACTTCCCTGGCGAAGGGGAAAGTTTTTATCCAGGCAAGTGCTTAAGCAGGCCCTTAACTTCAAGGATGCTCCGAAGTTCCCGGCTGCACCCTGCACATGGGTGGCTGCGCGGGGTCGCGGCGGGAAGCGGGGCAGGTCCCGTGGCTCTGCCCCGGGGAAGCTGGGGTCGGCGGGGCGGGAGGAGAGCGTGGGTGCCGGGGAAGGGAGCCGGGTGGTCCTTGCTGCTCCCGCTCCCGCCTGGCTGCAGAGAGCAGCTGGAGGCATCGCACCCTCCTGGGGCGGCTCCTCCACCTCCAGGGCCTGGCGCTGCGGGGTCCTCCTCGCCGGCGGCGAACGGCACAAAGGATCTGCCATGGTTGGTGGTGTCTGGTGCTTCTGCCCTGCCGCCCCTGCAGTCCCTGAGGTTCTGGGTTTGCAGCAAAATGGCAGCTTGCCACCTATCAGAGCCGCTTTTCATGTGCTAATACAAAGTGAAATACATTTTTTTCCTCTTCAGGACTCGGGGGCTGTGCTGCTTCTTTGCATTGGTTTTACAGGAACCCCAGAAAATCCCAAAAGACCCCAAAGGATCCCACAAATCACGCCGACGCTTTTAGGCTGTTTGCGCTCGGGCTAATGAGCTGCTATTTTAAAAGGTTATTGCTAACAATTAAATCCGACTGCGTTTTTTTTGTTGTTTTAAAATTGTTTGTAGCAGCTGTGCTTGACCCGTATGTGATTACAACGAGCCCAGGAGAGAATCTGTCTCAGTTCTCTGTCCTGGCTTTTCCCGGTCCCGGCATCGCCCAGTGCCCGTGAGCACGGACTGGGATGGGGAACGGGCACTTTGCCTGCAGGAGTGACCGGGGCAGGGTGGAAGCTGCCTAAATGTTTATCCAGGCTGCATTCCCCTGGCTCACTGCTGGCAGCGGGATGACTGCGGGCAACTCTCCCCTGCTTGCCTTTTGGGTCACCCTTTCCAAGCTGCCCTCGTGGACCCTCCTCCCCTCCCGCTGCCTTCGCTCCGCGGCGATGCCCCCTTCCCGCGCGTGGGTTCCACCACCCAAGCCCCGGCAGACGCCCTGCGCACCCGGACCCGCGCTGCCTCGGGAGGGCTGGGCTGTCCTGGCACAGATTTCAGGGGCTGCCCCGCAGGCGTGCAGGGACAGGGCTGGGTGCCGTGCCCTTCCCTGCAGAGCGCCAGGTTTTAATGGTTCCCCCTGCTTTTCTGAGCTCTGCCTGAGCTGGGATGGTCCCTGCACCCTCATTTTGCTTCAGCGCCCGCTGCGAGCGCAGGATCCTCCCTTTCAATGGCCGCAAAGTGGCCTCACGGGACCCGGCAGCCTGCGTGTCCCTGCGGTGATTCCCACGCAGACGGTACATCCTGCCCTCCCATGTCTGTCTGTCCAGCCACCCAAAAGCTCTTGAAAAGGTTTGCATGAATGAGCTGATCTAGCTTTGTTTCTGCTGCCATGGTTTGCCCTTTACCCTTTGGCCTTTGCCCAGCGCCGTGGCCAGGGGAGCGGGTTTGGCCACAGATCACTGCACAGCTGGCCAGATGCTCTGCCAGAGCACAATGAGCCGTGGTGGGGGGCTCGCGGCTCCTCCCGCTCCCCGGCCCCGGGCACTGGCATGCTCGGTAAAACACCAAACGTGGCGTTTTTCTCCCACTTCGGCGTGGGTGCTGTGCGTGGGCTGTGCCCAGCGCTGCCCCAGCGCGATGGATGCTGCTTCCCGCTGGGCTCTGGGTGCTGCGCCCCGTCTCCATCCTGCTTTCCTTCCGCTCTGCCTGTGCCGCCGCAGCAAACCTGAGGTTTTTTGCTCCCTGGTGTGAGCCCTTGGTGCTGGGGTGGATCTGGCAGCTCTCGGCCGGCGTGGGGGGACGGTGCCTGTGCTGCCGATGCAGCCTGGCTCTGGTGGGACGTCTGCGTGTGTCGCTGGGCTGATGTGCGGCTGCAGGCAGGGAGGAGCCGTCCTGCTGGGGCTGGCTTCACCGAGGACCTTTACCTTGCCTGCTCCGGGGCCTCGGAACGCCTGCAGCGTCTCCAGTTGAAGGATTGCTCTCTTGTTGCTTTCCATGCCCCCCCTCTCCCCACTGAGCTGCGCTGCCAGCCCGGCCTGAAGCCCGCAGGGGCTGAGCGTGCCCTGCGTGCGGGTGCGGGCAAACGCTTGCCGTCTGGCCAGCTTGCTGGAAGGCAGCCGGCAGGCTGGTGAAGGTGCTTCCCATTGCCCCCTTTTCTCTCACGCGTATCCCGAGGAAGGAACAGCCCTGCCTCATTTCTTGCCCGCCGCGTGGCTGGCTGGGACTCTGTCCTGTGCAGGTGATGCCATTTTCCCCCTGCTCCTGGGTGAGGCCCCATCCCTGGGAACATTCCAGGCCAGGTTGG
>BOSO01007978.1:37327-54818 GCA_018403395.1 Gorsachius goisagi | reverse complement strand
CCTCTAGGGGTCCCTTCCAACCCAAACCATTCTATAATTCTATGATTCTATGAGGTAGTGATCAACTGGGTGTGCCAAAGGCCTGTATGGGGTTTTGTGTAGGTGTGCGTCCAACAGCATCGAGATCGCAGTGACAGCCCAGGCTCCACGTGCAAATCTGGGTACATGCACGGCTGCCTGTGGGCTGGAGGCGCCACAGGAACCAGGGTATGGAGCAGATGATTCTGTGCTGGGTAGCAGTGGTGGAAAAAGTTGTCAGAGGGAGCATGACACCAGGAGCTGTTTGCTCAATCAATGATTTACCAGATGTGTACACTGTACTAAAGGCTTGTAAACATACTTTAATGGCCAGCTGTAAATCCAGGCAGTAGCAGTGCCAGCTCCATCTCCATCAGACGTGTTTTCGGAACAGCAGTGCGAGGGCTCTGAATCACTTTGTTATAAGCTCTGTCAGCTCTGCAATTGTGCGTGTAAATCAAGGGACGAATGTCCTTAGGTCAAAATTATTTGAATGTCAGGAAAGGTTTTATGACCGGCAGCTTTTCCTTTCCTGGGTTCCCTGCAGCTTCTTGTCTTCCACACGCGGCATCTCCAGAACATTGGGTTTCCGTCCCAGTGCCCCCAGTGCGTGGCTGTGTTTTCACTGACTATGCTGGAAGTCTCTTTTGTTAATCACTGAAGCAAAGCGTCATTAGTGAGAAGTGTAGGGTGTACACAAAGAGCAACTTGCCAAATTACTAATAAGCAGAAACTCCATCCATCTTAATGAGACAGGGTTAAGAAAATAGCACCCTAGAATGCACACAATGGAGCCTTCCCATGCTGTTTATTTATTCCTGTTAGAAAGCAGCTCAGGACTCCATCTCTGGTGCTGCTTGGAGATTGTCGCGTGGTTTCCACACCACAGGCTACTTATGCTCTTGCAAATCATTAAGCGTGAGAAAGATAAATAAATAAGTGGACGGATGGCTCAAAAAATTATTAGAGGGAAGATAAATATCTGGCCTCCAACCAAATGAAACACCACCACGACAAAACGCCGATTCCAGGCTCTCCTCGCTGCTGAGCGAGTCAAGTTTGCAGCGAGCAGCCGACGAAGAGAGCGCACTGCTGGCGGCAGGGCTCGACATCGTCCCTGCAGGCCGGGGCAGGGATGCTGCGCAGCGCTGGTTGCGCGGTGACAGTCGGGCAGCCCCTGACATGGGCAGCCCCTGGCGCGGGCAGCCCCTGGTGCAGGCAGGCAGCCCCTGGTGCAGGCAGCCCGTGGTGCGGGCAGCCCCTGGTGCGGGCAGGTAGCCCCTGGTGCAGGCAGCCCCTGGTGCGGGCAGCCCCTGGCACGGGCAGCCGTCACTCCTGGGGTGCTGCCGAGCCCCCAGCTCCAGGCTTGCGCGCTGGCCACCCGCCCCCATGCCATCTGCACTTCGTTACGCAGCACGGAGTGGGGCTGGGAAGAAGCAGAGAGGGGCTTTCATTTGGGGAAAGTCAGGGAAAAATTACAAACCCATTTATTTTCTGGTTTTTGTTATGGAGGGTCCAAAGAAGAACTCCCAGAAGCCCCAGCCAGCAGCAGCCTCGAGGCCGAGAGACCCCGGTGAGCTCTCAGACCCCCCAGATAATTCACGTTCTCGCCCAGCGACTGCTGCGGGTGCCTGCTAAGGAGCCCGTGGGCCCCCTGGGGTTTGGTCTGCCGGGCCCAAGGAAGAGCGGCGGTGGGCTGATGTTGGAGGTCGCAGCCGCTGGAGGGGACCCCTCCCCGGGCACAGGGGGGAGCTGCTGCCCAACGCCGCCTGCAGAGCAGCGCTCAGCGCTCTCTGCTGATTTCGGGGTGCGGTAGGCTGGTTCCCTGGGGAGAGGTTTGCCACAGAGCGAGAAGCGTGAGGCACCACTGCCTCGTGGTGGGCAGGGCTCCAGCTCCCCTCCTTTGGGGTCCTCACCAGTGCAGCCAGGGGTCCCCATGTGCTGGGTCACTGTGGGGCTGCTCCTGGGCTGAGGCCCCCCTCGTGTCGGCCCGGCGGTGTGATTTATAGCTCCCCGGTGGCTCGTGGCACTTCCCCAGGTTACCCTGGCCAGGCAGGAGGGGTTTGCACCCACACCAAGGTGCCTGCACACCTGTGCTCCCCAGCCACATTTTTCTTTTGTTGGGTAAGAAATGACTCGCAGCGCGTTCCACGCAAGCAGATCAGCTGCCGGATATTTTATTGAATGCCAGCACTCACTGTATGTTATTCAAACTTTATATATGCTACAGACCCTCTCAGCAGCCTGCACCTGGTCCAGGGCAAAGCTGAGCCTCATAGAGAAGAATGTGCTGTAATGCAGCAAGTTATTACAGGATAAATATTTATAAGCCCCTGTAAATATTTGCCATCAGTTCCCTCCTGGGACTAGGGGCAGACGGTCAGAGTTTCAGCAGTGCTGAAGGCGTTAGCTGTTGTAGTTCTTTATGTTATCTCAGCTAGTAAACCTTTTGCTGATTGTGTTTGGTTATAGCATTTAAAGGTGCTAATTTCACACTAACAGGAGACATCGGCTGGAATTGTTGCGTGCCCCGATCCTGGCCCTGCTGCAGGCTGGCTCTTGGTGCACGCGTCCTCTGCGTCGCAGGCGGTGCCGAGCCCCAGGCCAGGGCGGCGGAGCAGGTCACCGCAGCTGCAAAAAAACCTCCCCGCACAGCGTCCCGTGTCGTGGGGCGAGGGAGCGTTCCTGGCTGCATCGGTGTTGTTGGAACCTCGGAGCTATCCGCTGAGCAAACCAGAAAACAAACACAGCAAAACTAACATCCTCCTCGGCAGGCTGACCCCGGCGGGGGCTGGTGGCTCTCCGCTGGCCCAGGGGGTGTCTGATCTAAAGCAAATACTCCCTGGGGGGTGTCCAGGGGCTGCCCTGCTGCAGGAGGTGGCGCAGGACCCAGGCGACACTGCTGGGGTGGCACAGTGGGCTCCCTGGGCGGGGACGTGGGGCACCAGCGCTTTCCGTCCCCCCCCCGGCAGGGGCAGGGGCAGCGAGGGGCAGAGCGAGCCCTGGCACGGAGCAGCCGCCCGTGGTTTTCATGTCGTCCTGCTTGGGGCAGGGGCAGTGGGTGTCTGCGGCCGCTCCCCCATCGCTGCTGCCTCCGTTGGGGCTGAGACGGGGCCAGCGCAGCGGTGGGAAACCGGGAAAGAAATGCCAGGGCAGGCAAGGCCATGACTCCTCCATGCCCCCAAACGCAGCCGTAAAACAATGGGCCCTGGGCAACTGCGCTTGCCGGATTGTTGCATGGGACTATTTGGGGGCTCCACTTTGCTGCTCATGCACGAAAGCCAGTCATTTGGCAAAAATCAGCTCAGTTAGCAGGCATTGTTCGTAAAGAGCCCAGGGCTGAATGGGCTCAGGGCTAATATATTCTATTATCCCATGCCTGCCTGTTTCCCCGAGGCGGCGTGGAGGGAAACGTGCATTCCAGTGCCGGGCGGCTGGGGCAGAGCGTGCCCTGCTGGCCCTGCGGGGCTGCCCGGCAGGCAATGCGGCCAGGGAGGCCGGGACGGGGCAGGAGGGCACCGCTGCGAAGGGGCGAGGTGGGTGTCAGTGGTGGGGGGCACACCAGCCCCCACGGGGGCACATCCCCTTGGCGCCGAGTGCCCGCTGCGGGCGGAGGCGGAGGAGGGCGGCCCCGGCAAGCAGAGGAGGCTGCGGTGGGGGGCAGAGCGCGTGGTCCCACGGGCTGGGGGGACGAACAATGGAGCAGAAATAAGCACGGTTAATTGGGCTGGGCTTTTGAAAGGGGAGGAGAGGACTGGGGATAGCCGAAATTGTGCATGTTGCAAAGCATCTCATTATTCAATAAGAATATGTTAGCCCCTGTGGGAGAGGCAGCAATAAATGGCTGTAAAGCAAAGTTAAATGATGACATTAGCGACTATGCAGAGATTTAAGAAGCAGCAGGCTACACAATTATGAACGGAAATGGCTGCACAGGCTTCGCTCAGAATAGTTAATGCCCAATTTGGAAGGGGTTTGTCAGAAAAGTAGCCCTTCTTGGGCAGCTGCTGTTTAAGAGGCCTTATACTGTGTATTAAGCAATTCAGTGGTCTAGACCAGAGCTGTTGGACTTTTTTTTTTTTCCTCTTTTTTTTTTTTTTAAAAAAAAGAAAAAATGGTTTGCTGGGCAATTGTCTTTCAGTTCACAATTCGCTCTTGGGTTCCCACCCAAGCGCTGCTGCTGTGAACGTGGGTATCAGATGCAGAAGAGAGAAGGGAGCCAGCAAAGACCTTCCCTGGGCTGGGCTCAACAACTGCTGAGGCTCTGCGCGGGGGTGGATTTCACAGCCGAGGCGCCATGTCTTGTAGCTGTCCTGCTTGGACCAAGAGTGCTGAACTGCGGCGGGCAGCCCTTCGAGCTCAGTGACTGCTGTACGGCGCGTCAGGGCTCCAGCCAGCCCGGCAATCCGTGCGGGATGCTGCTGGCACGCGGTGGCACACACCTCTGGAGTGGCCGTGACAGAACATTGCCTTGCTCCACGTGGCATTTGCTGAGCCGGGGGTAACCGGGCTAGTTTTATGGCAGTGTTATTGCTGTTGCCTTTGGAGAACTCCCCAACTTGTGAACAAGAGCTTCCCAAGTCCCCATCTTGCCTGCCTAGAGGTGCCGCTTCTATCACACTACTCAGGCTGGAATAGAAAGATTACAGCGCCGCCAAGTAAAACGCACCCCAGCCACTCTGCAAATGGAGAGGCTCTGAGAGTTTCTTAGGAACTTGCAGTCGAAAATAGTTACTCGCACAGTTCAGTTCTGAGTGCCCCAGATGAGCAGGGGTCATGTTCTGGACCAGAGCCGTGTACCCGAGGATCTAACACCCGGGTGCAAATAAAGATTCTCGAGAGAAATTCAGCCCAACAGCCCTGGAGCGGGTAAGTGCCCTGTCCTGTGTGACACACTACAGCATGCTACTGGGACGTTGAGGAATTTGCTACGTTCTCAAAATGAGATGTTTTAGTGTTTCTAAACTGATTTTGGTAAAAGCAAATGCTAGGGGGTCAGAATTCCCCAAGGGATGGTAAGTCCATTTTGCAGCTGTTTCTTGGTGCAAACAGCGATCGGTGCTTTGCTGCGGTTTCCTGAGCCCAAGCAGCAGGAGAGGCCCTGCTCCATCCCCTTGCCTCTTTCATTCAGCTGCTGGCACCTTCTGGCAAGGATTTCTCTTGTTTACTGCTGAATTCTCCACTCCATTAGTGGTGCTAACTGGCTTCTCTCTTCTGTTGGCCCTCAGGTGAAAGTGGCTCTTTCACGCTTCCAAGCTGCAGAGCCTCTTCCATTTACCTCTCAATGAGGTGTAGTTCCTGTATTAAATAGCACAAGCTTTTTAGGCAGACGGCAGCAGCAGTGACTGGAGCTTTGTGTGAGTCCTGAGGAGGGAGCTCAGGAGAGGTCCCTCGGATGTGGACGCGTGGGCACACGGAGGGCAGAGCCACTTGATGGCCAGATCTTGTGCACATGGGGACTGAGACAGTTCCTTCTGCCTGGCTTGCGCCGAGGGGCACCCTGCTCTGCCCACAGAGCGGCCACGGGGCTCCACGCCTGCGCTGGCACCCGGTGGGTTCACAGCCACCATCCTCAACACGTCCAGCTCCTGGATCTGGAGGGCAGCAAGTCTTTGCAGGCCCTCGGGGGCGCAGCAGCCTGAGCCTGCCTGCCGGTGGGAGCGGGGCTGGCCCGCGCCCCTGCGCTGCCTCCCCAGCAGAGCCGGGCTGTGCCAAGCATCTCCCGCGTGTCTCCGAGCAGGATGCGTGCCTGTGGCTGCAGGCTCGTGGGCTTGCTGTGGCCTAGCTCCTGCTCCGAGAAGCGGCCGGGAGCAGTCCCCCACGGAGCCCCGGACCCGCGGCAGGCAGCGCTGCTGGTCCAGGTGCCCGTTTCTTGCAAGGGGTGGTGAGGTGCTGGCACTGCTGCTGGGGGAACAGTGGATGCTGCTGTTGCACGGCTTCTGCCTTCCCGGCAAGGGCTGGAGCCAGGTTTCCCAGGCGCAATACCTCTTTAAGAAACAGACCGACTCTTTCTCTCGCACACGGGTTGTTTTTTTTTTTTTTCTTGCAAATACCATAGTTTTTGTTGGAATTTGTCCACAGGGAAATGAGGTCTGCACGGTCCAGTCCAGGTTCTCAGAAACATCTGTAACGTTGGAATAGCCGCTCAGGAGCGCCGAGGCCTCCCAGAGCTGCCCTGGCTCGGCGCCCGGGGTGCCAGCCGGCGGGCGGGCTCCCTGGCACGGCCCCGCCGCGCTCGGGCCGCCCACGGGGGAAGCAGCCGCGCGGGGCTGTGGGGTGCGCTCAGGCGCCCAAGCCCGGGGGTCTCCCGGTTGCCCCCGAGACCCCGCCGGCCGCCCCCGGCACCCTTCGGGCGCCCCGTCGGGCCAGGGCTCCGCGGCCCCTCTCCCGCCCGCGGCCCGCGCTGCAGGTGGCGCGGGGGAGCGCCCGCTCCGGCGCCGGGGCAGGCCCGGCTCGCAGCGCCCTCGGGGCCGCGGCGGGCGCTGTCCCGCAGCCTGCGGAGCCTCCGGGGGACCCGGGTGCCCGCCGCGGGCCGGGCCGGGGCGCGCGGCTGCCGGCCGGGGGCGGGGGCGCGGCGCCGTCGGGGCCCGCCCGGGCGGGGGGGGGGGCGGGGCGGGGCTGGCCGGGCCGGGGCGGAGCGGGATTGGCTCCCGGGGCTGCTGATTGACACCGTGGGGCGAGCGCGCGGCGGGCGGCGCGGCCCTGATTGGCTGCCGGGAGCTCACAAACCCGCGGCGCGGCGCGGCGGGGCCAGACCGGGGCCGGGGCTGGGGACAGAGCCAGAGACAGAGCCGGACCGGGGCCGGGGCAGACCCAGACCCAGACCCAGACCGGGGCCGGGGCGGCAGAGGGAGCGGGCGGGCGGCTGCGGGCGCCCCGCGTCCGACGGGGGCGGCTGTCGGCAGCGGGCCCCGGGCCGTGCTGGGGGGCGCCGGGCCGGGCGCGGCAGAGGGGGCCGTCGGTGGGGGTGCGGGGAGGGTCCCCGGGGGCGGCCGCCGGCAGCGGGCGCCCGGGGGGGAGCGGCGGGGGGCGCCGTCGGGGCCGCCGTCGGCGGGCGCGGCGATGGGCGGCGTGCGGGGGCCCGGCGGGGCCGCGCTGCGGGCGCTGGTGTCGGTGGCCGCCGGGCTGCTGGCGTGCGGCGGGGCCAGCGAGTACGACTACGTCAGCTACCAGTCCGACCTGGGCCCCTACCCCGGCGGGCGCTTCTACGCCAAGCCCCACCAGTGCGTGGCCATCCCCGCCGACCTGCGGCTCTGCCACAGCGTGGGCTACGACAAGATGGTGCTGCCCAACCTGCTGGACCACGAGACCATGGCCGAGGTGAAGCACCAGGCGAGCAGCTGGGTGCCGCTCCTCAACAAGAACTGCCACATGGGCACCCAGGTCTTCCTCTGCTCCCTCTTCGCCCCCGTCTGCCTGGACCGGCCGGTCTACCCGTGCCGCTGGCTCTGCGAGGCCGTGCGCGACTCCTGCGAGCCTGTCATGCAGTTCTTTGGCTTCTTCTGGCCCGAGATGCTCAAGTGTGACCAGTTTCCCCAGGATGACGTCTGCATTGCCATGACGGCTCCCAACGCCACTGAGGTCTCCAGGCCCAAAGGTAAGGTGTGACCAGCGCTGCGGCCCTGCTCCTGGTGCTTTTCTCTGAGCTGATGGGGCAGGCGTGGGGCTGTGTGGGGCTGCAGGGGGCCTTGCGGCAGGAGGAGGCTCACCTGAACTCTGCTGCTTGGCAGCAGCCCTCCTCCAGCCTCTGCACACTCTGCGAGCACTCCTGTCCCGAGGAGGGCAGGACATCCCGCCAGTTCCTCGCCTCTATCCCGGCGCTGAGCCCGGGAGCCGATGGTGTCAGGGCACGGTGGGTGCGTGGCTGCTTTGATCCCCACGCAGGCACTGGGGCTCCAACCCGCCGTCCTCCGGGTGCTGTGCCACCCTGGCAGCAGTTTCTCTCCCAAGCCCAACTCCTCTGGGGCTGTTCTTGGCAGCAACAGGAGACGTGGTCCTCCGCAGCAGAACGCGCTGCCTCACCGGGGTAGCTGGTGACACAATCCTGGTGGGGTCCCTCACTTCCCGAGCAGTCCTGGGGCGAGAGGCTGGGCAGCCGGTGGCTGCGCCTGCAGTGGAAATCCAGCCCTGCGGTCTCAGGTGGGGCTGTGTGCGGGCCAGGGGGCATGAGATTTATCAAGAAATGCCCGGGGAAAGCGGACGTGGTTCTCATTTGTTTCCGTCACGGGCGGCAGGTCTGTTTGCTGCCAGGCTGGCTGGTTTGACCGAGTTGCAATGAGTCTGGCTTGTTGCTGAAAACTTTTAAAATAAATTAATACCCTGGTGTCGCTTCAGCATTCTGCATCGGAGCGCTTTGAGAGGCTGGCAGGAGAGATATTTGTAGAGGGGGGAGGCAGAGGGCTTTTAAAGAGTGCAATGCTTTCGTGTGTCTGGAGCGTCACTGAAAGGATGGGCACTCTGGATTTCACGAGGGGGTAGCGCAGGCACTCGCGAGGAGCTCAGGGACAGGGGAGCGACTCCTGTGGCTTCCGCGCCGTGTCTGGAGCTCGTTGCCCTTTGCAGCGGCCGCTCACGTGCCGTTACCTTTACAGACAAAGGCTCTGCGTCGTGCTCTGCGGGGAGCCCTTGCCCGGCCTGCTGGGGACTCTGCAGTGTCACCCCGCTCATCCCAGTGGGATTCGTATTTCCAGGAGCCTTCGGTTACGGGGCAGGAAGGGAGTGCATCCTGCAGCAGAGGGGTGACACCCTGGAGGTGTCCCCAGGAGCCAGTTCGGGGGCACATGGAAGGGAGCAGAGTGCGACGGCTTGAGCGGGACGGGGTAGTGCCCGGGGACAGGCAGGGACGGATGCCTGAGCTCGACCCCTGCCAGAGCTGTACAGGGACACCGTCGTGTCTCGGCATGAAGCGTGTACCCCCGGGGGGTGAGGTTTGGCTGCTCTCGCTCCCAGGCACCCAGCCTCTCCCTGTGTGGCGCTGACGGCAGCACAGCCGCGCTGGCTTCCTTGCCGTGGCTTATGCTTACTGACGGCATTGCTGGAGGAAGCTCTTTGTTTTCCAGGAAGGCTCTAAAATCACGTCCTGTGTGAACCTAGACCCTTGGTCAAGACCACAGTCTTATCCTGGGTACGAAGGTCGCTTTTATTCCTGGGGACTCGCAGCCAAGCGTGCTCCTAGGTCTGAGCTGCTGGCTCTAGAGGTGCCGCTTCCCAGGGCTGAAAGGGAGTTTGAGCTGTTTGCAGATCATTCATTTTAATGAACCACCCAAGACCTGGGAACCCTCTTCTAGGTGAGCAGCTGAGGTTTCCCTTGTGTAGTTTAATAACTTTGTGATCCCCTTTCAGTCCTGTCTTGACAGCAGTATTGGGGTGGGACATCACTGCTTGCTTTTGGTGCCCATCAGCACGGGATTTGGGCACCACGCTGTCCTTCACAGGCATCGCTGAAGGGACTCGCAGTGACATCAGCTCAGGTCTGCGTCGTTTGTGCACCCATTGCTGGTCCTGCCTGGCGTGCAGGGGGGCCTCATTCTGCACGAGCCTTAGGGTGCATTAACTTGTTCTTCGAGTGAGCTGTAAATTGGAGCTGGGTGAGTATTGTGAGGAAGTATTGCAGCTGCTCCGATAAACCCCTGTCTCTTAAATAGTTTGCAAAACTTACATCCCAAGCACTTTTAAATGAGCGATTTGTTCACAAGGTTGTTTACAGAAAGTAAGTCTTTAAACCTGTTGTGCAGATGTGAAGTCTCTTCAGCATTCAGTGGAAAAGTGTAAGCAGCCATCTTCACATCCCCTGGCTGCTTGAAAGGATTTCAAGGGAAACCCTTGCACGTGCCGTCGCTGAGCCCCGGAGGTGTCAGGCCAAGCTCCCTGTGCCCATTGCACCAGCTGGGGCACTTCTCGCTGTGGGGATGAGCAGTCTTGCTAGAAAACATCTCCGCAAGGCAAGGAGGCCACCCGTGGTGACCTGCTGGGATGGACCTGCTGGGACGGACCTGCTGGGATGGACCTGCTGCCCATAGCTGTGCCGGCTCTCGTGGCATTCGTGCTGGTCATGGGCAGAGGGATGTGGCATGTGTTCTGTGAGTAACCCTCGGCTGGTGAAGGTCCGTGTGCCGCGGACGCCTGTGCTGGGATGCTCTTGCCCCAAACAGCTTAGAGTGGACAGAGCAAACTCAATTGCAACCGCTTAATTGCAGCCGGGCGCCCCTGCTCCCGTGTGCTGCTTGCCCGTGGCCTGCGTGGCGGTGGGGGCCGGACCCGGTGGGGTGCCCAGCGCTTTGTCCACCGGCTGCTGGCACTGCCGCCTCGTGTGGCCGAGGAGGGCGTCCAGCTGAGCAGGCTTGTGCCACTGTGGGTCAGCCCGCGTCCCCACGCCTGTCGGGTCCGTCCCTTCGCCCGGGGCTCTGCTGTGGGGGGACCCTGCCTGCAGTGCGTGTGTGTCTTCCCCGAGCGCCAGCTCCTGGAGCCCCGTCGGGGTCGGGCACTGGCATGTATTTCCTGTTGATGCAAAGGGGGTCGGAACCCAGCAGTGTCCCCCCCTTTTCTCTGGGCACTAATAAGAACGAGCCCTTTCAGTATTTTTCCCCATTAACACCTTGAAATTGGAATTTGTTTCTGCCTCTCAAAGAGCTGACCTGCTGAATTCCTTTCTCCTTAAGCACGAGGCGGTAAAGCCTGCAGGCCCACAGGATGCATCAGGGGAGTTGCAGATTAATACAGCATTACGCATTCCTGCTCCTGCCCCGGGAGTAAGCTGGCGCTAAAGCCAGGCGTTAGAAAATGGTCAGCAGGGAAAAAGCGAGCTGGAAGCAGGCTCAGGCTGCGCTCGGGGGAGAGCTGCCTACTGCACGAGACCCGACCGCAGCTGGGCTGGGGGCTGCCTGAGGTGGGCAGAGCCGAGTCGTGGCTCCTCCAGCCTGGGATTGCGTGGGAAGGGGGAGCCGAGGGCCTGGGCAGCGCGGGGGGCTGGAAGACGTTGGCCATGGCACAGTGGGAGGGCAGGCAGCTCCGGGGCCGCTGTGGCTCCATGGAACAGCAGCTTCCCTGGGGCACGGAGCTGTGTGGGAGCTGGTTGGGCCCCTGGTGTTTGTGTCCCTGCCCTTGGCGTGGTGGGGAGAGGAGCATCTGCCTTCCCCTCAGCACCGGACGGTGTCCCCCCGCAGCCCTGCAGGCACGTCCGTGCTGCTGGGGCCGGGCTGGAGGACGGTCCCCACGGATGGAGCCTCCCCGCAGGCCGCTGGGGTGAGCACCAGGTGCCCACTGCCGCCAGGGCAGGGATGCGGCAGCCTGGCGGCGGGATGCAGGTGAGGATACGGCAGCCTGGCAGTGGGACGCAGGTGAGGATACGGCAGCCTGGCAGCGGGATGCGGGTGACACTGGCGCTGCATCAGGCGGCTGGCAGCGCTCGCCCTGCCCGGGGCGTCGGCGGAGCCGCAGGGAGGCGTCCTCTCGGTGGCAAGAGGAGCGTCGGCGGGATGCACCCGCGGCACAGCTGGCAGACGTGCGCTGTGTCGCGGGTGGGAAGGGGGGTGGGCACGCTGCCCCGCAGAAGGGGCTGCCCGGCGCGGCTGCGGCCGTGCCAGCCCGCGTGCGATGGCTGCCGGCTCCCGGCCCTCGCCATGCCGAGGCGGGGGTCCCTGCTGCGCGGGCGTCCCTGCCAGCCTGGGCGTGCCAGAGCGTTCCCAGGGGCTGCCGTAGCGCAGCTAAAACAAAGCCTGTGTTTTCACCAGGGAGAAATGACTCTTATTTTCCATTTTGGGGTTTTGTTTTGTTTTTTTTTTTTACTTTGGTTGCCTGGAAAGCTCATCGGGTGGGCTCAGAGGTGGCTTTCGCGCTTGTTTGTCTGGCCCATGTAGGCTCGGCCAGTCTCCCAGCGTGCTCTTTGGCTGCTGAGGCACGTCGACGTGCTTTGCACGCTGGAACGTGTGGAGCTAACGCAGGGCAGGTACTCCCTCTTGCTCCTGGGGGTGGTGCCCAGCACAGGGACCAACTCCTGGCACTGCAGGCTGCTGGGGCTGTCGCCCTCCTGCCAGCATCCCCTGTCCCCCATCAGGAGCTCGTTAAATGTGCAGCCCGGATGGAAATATTCCGGCTGCTGATTTTAAAAATAAAGTGTTGGGGACGTCATCATGTCCTCAAAGGCTGGTTTCTGCCTGTGTCACTCTAAGTTGAGACGGTAAAAGTGGCAGTTGCACGTGAGGATTTTGGAGGAGGAGGTTGCCCAAGGTGATGGGCGGCTCTCTCAGGAGCCGGGGCACCAGGAGGGGGCTGCTGAGCCGGCGGCTGCGTGCTGCCGAGGCTGCCTTGTGGCTTGCACGTCGGGGCGATTGGGAGGCCAGTTACTCTCCATGTGTGGTTAATAACGACGTGGTGCATGACCCCAGGAATTAGCGTTTGGCACAGAACACATTGGGGGGGGCAAGAGGGGAAGAACAAGCCACAGAAAACAAATGTCTCGCCTGAAACCCTGTGGGGCATCTGTGACGGAGCAGACTCGCCTCTGCGGCTGGCGCAGGTCATGGCCGTGCCTTCCTCGCCGGCCGTTCTGGCTCTGCACCCCTCTTGCTGGGAGACCTCGCTGGTTTGTCTGTCCAGCAACACTGTGGGTTTTGCCGGCCTGGCTGGGGGCTGGAAGCGGGTGAGGGCTGCGTCTGCACGCCGGGACCGGCAGATGTTTCGCTGCAGCTCCATCCCCAAGAATAACTCCCTTGTGTGGGAAAGAGCCCGCCGTCCTGCTGGACCCAGAACAGAAGCAGCATCTCCCAGCTCCATAAATTCGTGCGCCAGTAGCACAAATCTGCGTCTGTGCCGCTGGGTGGTCTCCGCTCTGGCTGGAGAACCTGGAGACAGATTTTTGTTCTCTGGGTGAAGTGAGCTTTCCTCCCAGGGTGGCTCTCGATGAAACGTCCTGGGCTGGCGTCTCAAGAGGAGGATGTCGGCCGCTGCCAGTGCCTGGCAAGCAGAGCCGTCTCTCCTCCGCCGGAGCTGCGAGGCTCCCCGCAGGGTGTACCCGGGCGATGTCTGCGCTGGGGGTCGTGGTGGAGGGGGGCAAGGGGGGCAGTGAGGCTGGGAGGTGTGCGGATCCATCACCAACCAGTGCTGCTCTGGGGCAGGGAGGCGGCGAGGGACTTGCTGTCCCATGCCTGCGCCGCCTGTGGGGGGTCCCCGGCACTGGGGGGGGAACCTGCGCTGAGCTGGTTCCAGCAACAAGGATGCTGGGGGGACTGGAGCATCTCCCCTAGGAGGAAAGGCTGAGGGAGCTGGGCTTGTTCAGCCTGGAGAAGAGAAGGCTGAGAGGGAACCTCATCAACACCTACGAATATCTCAAGGGTGGGGGTCACCAGGACGGAGCCAGACTCTTTGCAGTGGTGCCCAGTGCCAGGACAAGGTGCAATGGGCACAACCTGAGACATAAGAGGTTCCAGTTGAACGGGAGGAAGAACTTCTTGAGTGTGAGGGTGCCTGAGCCCTGGTCCAGGCTGCCCAGGGGGGCTGTGGAGTCTNNGGGTGAGCCTGCTTGGGCAGGGGGGTGGCACTGGGGGATCTCCTGAGGTCCCTTCCAACCCCTGCCAGTCTGGGATTCTGTGTGATTCTGTGCCGGTCCTGAACCCCGCTGCCTGGCTCCGGGGCAGCCCCTTGGCGCATGAGCTGTTCCCGGGCACTGCTTCTGCCCTCCCACTGCGCGGGGGTTTGGGCCCTGCGCGCTTGTCGTGGCGTGCTGTGGGGTGGGGATGCTGGCGGGCTGTGGGCCATGCCCCATGGCGAGCGGCTCCTCTCAGCTGAGTGCCTGGCCCCGAAAACCCCGCTCCTTGCCAGCGCTGTCCTCCCGCTCCTGGCAGCTGCCTGCCCCTGCCCGTGCCTGGCCCTGGGGCTGCTGGCAGCGCTGGGGCAGGGCTGGCAGGAGGCTGCCCGTGGCCAGCGCTGCCCTGTGGGCTGGTGGGTGGCTCCTGACCCCCGGCAGGGTGTCGTCCTGCGAGGCTGGGACCTGGGACCCCGTGGCAGGGTGCCTGGGCGCGTGCTGCCCTGGAGGGCAATGATCTGGCACGAGCAGCCTGGCTCTGCGGTGCTTCTCAAGCTGGCTCCTCACCACCTCTTCTCTCCTCTTGCCAGGAACGACGGTGTGTCCCCCTTGTGACAACGAGATGAAGTCGGAGGCCATTGTGGAGCACCTGTGTGCCAGCGAGTTTGGTAAGGAGGAGCGCTGGGGGGCACAGGGACAGATCCTGCACTGCTGCCTTTACCTGCCTGCCCCGAGAGCGGTGTGGCCAGTGGTGTGGCCAGCGGGGCTGCATCGCCTGCGGGCAGCCGCAGCCCTTCCCCGAGGCGAGCATGCCTCTAGATGTCAGTGTCGGCGCGTGGAGGCGGACGGTGGGACTGGACGGGACTGGACATGTCGGGGACGCGTCCGGCTCCTGCAGCCCGGCGCACCCCGGGGCCGGGACAGCGGGGTCCTGGCGGCCGTGCCTGTGGTCCTGGGTCGCCCCGTCTGCGGTGCTGGCCGTCCCTCCTGCCCCGCCTGGCGAAACGCCGCGCAGGACGCGGGCCCCTGGCGCAGAAGCGGTGATGCTGCAGGCTGCGAGGCCCCGCGGCTGCCGCCAGCCCCGGCTGCGAGCAGAGAACCAGATGGTGCTGGGCTGGGGGCTGGGGCTGAGGCAGAAGTGGCGGTGCCTGGTGAACTCGGCGGGGTTCCTAACTTAACCCTGGTGTTCCCGTGCTCCGGTGTGCTTGCAGGAATAGCACGTACGTAGCAAGGACCCCTATTCTGCTTGCAGTCATGAAGGAGCAAACCTTTCCCCGGATTGCTCGTGCTGCTGGGTTTCTTTTCAGCAAAGTTAGGCTGCTCTTGTCAAGTCCAGGTGTAAAAACCCAAAGCCAGTCCTTGTCTAGCTAGGGCCAAGCAGCAAGCTTAAAAAATGCAGAGCTACTTGAAAGCTGTGTCCTAAGTACATGAAGACTGAGTCAGACAATCGTAGGTAAATAGAACTTCATTTAAAAAAAAAAAGTATCTCAGGGAAAAAGACTCGCTTTCTCAGATCAAACCCAGAATTAACTGGTTTTGACATCTTTGCTGGTGTGTGTGACTTCCCCGGAAGGTTATTAAAGGCATATTGAACAAGGTGTGCATTCCTCGGGGATTAGCACTTGAATGTGCCCTGTGCCAGAGCGCGCCGTGCAGCCCCAGACCTGCGCTGCGTGGTGGGGTATTACCCTTTCTGCTGGAAATGAGTTCTCAGCTCCTGCAGGTTTGGTATGCCAGAAGTCCTAAGTTCAGCGCGGGCTTTTTCTTAACAGGGAAAAGCTTCAAGAGGAACACCCGTGCAATAGTTTCCCAGGAATGTGCGTACTTTGAGCTGGGTTGGGTAGCAGGCGCGGGCGTTTGGCGCGGCAGCCTGGCCGGGGCGCGGGATGAGCCGGCGCGCTCTGAGCTCTGCCCCGGGCGGGCGTCAGATGAGAGGGGAAGGGGAGCTGGCCCTGCCCCGCTGCATCCCTGCGCGGGGACTGCGGGGAGCTCCCCAGCGGGCAGGGGGGGAGCAAGTGGCTCTGGGGCCAGCGCCCCTGCTTTGGGCAGGGGCTGTGCGCCCGGGTCTGCGGTGACGCAGAGGCATCGCCCCGCTGCGGAGGCTCTGGGCTTGGGGACCTCTATCCTGGAGGAGGAGCGAGGGGTGCTGGCCGGGTGGCAGCGGCAGCTCCCTGTCGGTGGCTCGCTGCGGTACCGAGGCGCGCGAGGAGCAAGCTGAGGTGGTGTCCCACTGGGGGGCACACGCTGGGAGGGGAAACAGGAGTTTAACCACACGCTTGTCACCAGCCACTGCTGCTCAAGGTCCTCCCCGTGCTCTGGGACAGTTGCACAACGGGGAGCAGAGGCCAAGCCAGAAGTATCCACGGCCGCGGTGGAGCGGCTTGGGACATGGACTTGCCCACAGAGTAAGTTGGTTATTGGGAAATTTTGTGGTGACAGCGTCCAGAGGATGGAAATATTTCTTGGCAGGCGGCTCCCCGGGTAGGGCTGCAGCGAGTGGCCAGATAGAGCGTTAGCGTGCACCATGAGCAGCGGAGGAGCAGCAAGGAGAGGAGAGCTCAGCCCCCGTCCCTACCCCCAATTCAGCCAAAACATCTGTGAAGGTTTTCACAGAAGCTTTGGGGTGGCGGGGATGGGTCCCTGTTCCCAGCCCAGCTGAGCTGGGCCCCAGCACGGAGGGATGGAAGTGGCAGGCTCGGCTCGCCGGGAGGAGCTCTGCTCCCTGCGGGTGCTGTGACCGGGCGCCCGATGCCCACCTCCGGGCGACCACAGCTCCTGCAACGCGGATAGATTGGAACAAGCTGGGGTGGGCTCTGGGGGTCGCTTTGGTCGTAATGTCCGGCCTCACGGCAGTGTCAGCACGCCCACCCGACTGTGTCAGATGACCGTGTTTCTCCAGCTTTGTATAAAGTCATTTGTTTTCTCTGCCAAAGCAGAACCCGATGGGTTTTTTTGACCATTGCAAGGAATTTGGGATCATTCTTTGTCCTGTGGATCAGGACCACTCCAACACGTAGCTTTATTTTTTTAAACGTCAGAGCTTTCGCTGATGCTGAGATTGCTCCCATTCCTCCTCCTTCCCACTCCTGCTTCCTCTTTTTGTGTCAGAAGGAGGTTTTTCATTTGAAAATGAGGTGACCTCCCTACTGTGGAGAAAGGCAGCCGGGCAGGACCCAGCTGCATGTGAACCATCACGGTCTCCACGCTGGAAAGCTGCTCGTGTCTCCGATGTGCTGTTGTCCCTCCCTGTCACCGGGCTCGATGGCGGCGGGAGCTCACCTTTTGGCGGGGGAGGCTTCACGCAGCTGCGTTTGGTGTTTCCTCCCTTGGTCGCTGTGTGACCCTCCCCGCCCAGGAGGGTCCCGGGCACGCATTGCGCCGCCTCCAGATGGGCCCGGTCTGGGGAGCGGGGCGAGGGGAGAGACGCACGGCACGGCAGGGCGCTCCTGGGGACGTCCCAGCTGCGGGAAGGCGCCAGGAGGGGAGGCAGTGGCTTCGGGAAGTTTCCTCAAAGCAGAGCGCGTGGCCCTGGGATCTTTGTTTAGTTTTGGGGGGTCACTGTCATGGGGCGATTTGTCAAGGAGAGCTGTTTATCTGGCACTAAGACAAACTCCCAGCCCTACAGACTGAGATTTCTCGTGCAGATCCACCAAGGTAAACACCGGCAGCTGACAGGTTACAGATGCTCATCGAAGCCAGACACGTACAATAAATGTTTAAACTCGCGCGTGCTGCATGGGGCAGCTGCGGTGGGTCCCGCACCGATTCCTGCAGGAAGGTTCCTGCGGGTTTCACGTAGAACCATAGAATCACTTTGGTTGGAAAAGACCTTTACGATCGTCAAGTCCCTGGCAGCTCGTTACAGACACGCCGCGAGGAGCACTTTGCCCACCGCTGGTGCGTGGCTGTGCCGGGGTGGGAGGTGGCCCCGGGAGTGGCGTCGGTCTCAAGGAC
>BOSO01007978.1:18248-37128 GCA_018403395.1 Gorsachius goisagi | reverse complement strand
GGGGTGGCAGCAGCGTGGCTCCGGGGTGGCAGCGTGCCTCGCTGTCCACACGGCTCTGGCTGGGGCTCACCATGCGACAGTTGCGTGGTGGGAGCGATGTGCACGTTCCTGTGCCCCTGACAAAGCATTCGGCACTGTCTGCCTGCTGCTGCGGCCGCCCTGCCTGCAGGCAGAGGGGACCTGGGTCAGCGCGGCCAGAGGCACCTGGAGATTGGTTTCTCCTTTCGTTATTTCAGCAGCGTGCGGGAGCTGCCTCCTCCACCCTAGCCCTCTCCTTGGAAGGAATCATGGAATGTTTCAGAGAAGCATAGAATGTTTTGGGTTGGCAGGGACCCCTAGAGGTCATCTAGTCCAACCCCTGAAGGAAGGAAGTACCAGCCAAGTGCCTCCAGGGAAGAGGGAACGTTTTTCACCCAGCGTCTCTGCGCGCGGCCCCCAGCATTGCACCCGGTTTGCTGCGCAGCGACTTGCCGCAGAGCTGTCCCCGTCCCTGCGGTACGCGGCAAGGTCCCCTTGCACCTCTGGCTGTGCGCGAGTGCCGGGGGCCGGGGCTGAGAGCAGGCAGCAGAAGCATTGCCCATGGCTCGGCGCGGGGCTGCGGGGGCGCAGGGTGCCAGCGACTGGCGCGGGTGTGCGGGGGCTAATTGCAGTTTGGATTTGGGTGCGGGTCCGGGGTGCTGGGGGCAGTGATGAAGTGCGAGATTGCCCTCCCGTGCCCCCGCCGCCGCCTCCCCCAGCCTCCCTGGGCTGCAGCCAGGGTTTGTTTCTTGTCGGGCAGGCTGGGCTGGCCCCAGAGTTCATTCCTCTCTCTGTTTCTCTTGGTGATTTTATTTATTGTTTCTGCCCTTTCTCTGGGGTCTGAGGGTATCCTGCCGAACGGGCTCTCGCTGCACTGGAGACTGCAGTACAATCAATACACGCTGTTTATTTTTTCCCGTGACTGACAGCTCCTTGCCTGCAGCCTTCTCCTGTTACAGCCCTAATGTGTCTTCTGGCAGGCTTCCTCCTCCTGAGCGATTTGGAAAGGAAGGAGCAATGAGGCTGAAGGAACAGCAGAGCTTTCCCTTCTCTTGCGTTCCCTTCCCTGCCCCTGAGATGCCGGAGCGGGGCCCCTGCCCGCGCAGGCAGGAGAACAGCAGGGTCCGTGTCCCAGTCCCAGGCTCCCGCGTGCTGAGAAAGAGGGGCTGGGGGTGCCTGCGGGGCGCGGGCGCGCGGCGGCGAGCAGGGCGCAGAGGCTCAGCCTGGCGCAGCGCAGTCCTCGGAGATGCGGCGAGGGCGCCTGAGCCCCGGTGCCGGTGCTGGGGAGGGAGGGTGCTTTGCTCTCAGGCGGCACTCATGCAGTGCTCCCAGTTTGCCTGGGAGACTGGGCTTCCTCTTTCCCCGTGCTGGGGTTGGGGCTGGAAGGCTGGAGCTGTAGGCACACACGAGTTGTGCTTTGTCAGGCTGGACCCCAACCAGCTCTGCGGGGCCTTCGCTGCTCTCGGAGCTGCTGCTGCCAAGAGTCATTTCACTCCGAGGGAGCAAACACTTTCATATTCCCTGTTTCACATTAGTGGAAATAAAAAAAGACATTTTTATATCTCCAGTGCTCCCTACTCTCTCTGCTTTAGAGACAGCAGAGCTGTGCTAGCGTCTGATACGAGCCGTTGGTGGCTGGGGCCAAACTTGTGGCTTGGTCTAATGGGGGCTTGGTCTAATGGGGGCTTGGTCTAACGGGGGCTGACCCGCGCTAACGGGAGCTGAGGCTGCTGATGGGGCAGCAGCGCATCCAGAGCTGCTGCTGTGCCTCTCGTGTGTCCTCCCTGGGCATCCCAGAGTCGGAGCAATCCAGAGGGAAGTGCGAGGCGGCTTGGGGCCGCAGGAGAGGAGGACCTTGGAGGGGATGAGGCTGCCCGTGCTGGCCTTCTCTTCCCAGCTCCGATGGCCTCTGGTGCTGTGGTCCTGCTGGATGACGCCGTGGGAGAGGGAAGGGCTGGGGGATGCTGCGGTGCTGCGTGGCGAGGAAGGGCGCTGGGGCGAAGCCGGCCGAGGGTGGTGCAGCTACGTCTGACTCTCGTGCTGGCAGCTTGCTGTGGCAGTGGGCAGGGTCTGGTGAGAGGGTCCATCCCTTGTGCTGGGCTTCCAGCGCCGTTGCTCCTGGCCGTGGCAAAGCATCGGCGAGAGGCTCGTGCCTGGGCTGACATCAGCTTCTTGGTGCTGGGGCTGAGCAAGTGCAAGTGTGGGTTTAGCCCCTGGGAGGATTTCTGCTGTTGGAAACACAACATGGCTGAGAGCTGCTGAGTCCCATATTAAATCCTGAACTCTACCTTTGTTGTGTTTTGGTTTTTCCCTCCCAGCCTGAGTAATGCTTTCACTTCTGTGTTTTCTGGGAAGCGCCTTTGAAGTGGGCGGCTGGATGCTGGCTGGTGCTAGAGGTCTTCTGCCATGACTTGCTCACAAGCAGACGTACCGGCGGCACTCACAGGGATGGTGTCCTGGGACCATGCATGGCACGAAATGAAAACTTCTCCTTGTGCAGTGCAGGGTTCCCCCTCTGCCCGGAGCACCGACAGCCGCATGGCCCCAGGGTGCGCTCGCTGCCCGAGGGGAGCGGAGGGGAGAGGCTCCTGCTTGGCCAGTCCCGCATGGTGGGGAGGGTCGTCCCTGTCCCCGTGGGCATGGATGTCCCAGAGGGGCGTGCAGCATCCCTGGGGATTCCTGGGATGCTGCTCACCTCCCGCCCCGGCACCCAGGGGCCGCAGTGCTGGCACCGTGCCGTGCTGGATCTGGTGCTGCCTGGCTGGAGAGGGCTTTCCTGGTTTTAAGGGTAGTCCTGGCTGCGGTCAGCCACCAGCACTACTGGGGCGGTGGAGAATGGGGCTCCTCTGCCATCACCTCTCGTGGTCTGGCTGGGAGTCAGCTCCTGGTCCCGTCACTGCTCCCATTCACGGGGGGGTTCATGGTCTCCCTGCAGCCCCCGACGCTGCCGTCTGTCCACGGGTGCTCGCAGCGCGGGGAGCAAGGGCCTTTCAGTGCTGGGGCAGCCCGGTGGCTGTGGTGGCTTGCGCGCGATGAATAACGCCCTGGGTCTCTTCCAGGGGTCAGCTCCCTCCTGGCAGCGGTGGCTGAAGATTCAGTCTGGGTGAGCAGCGCGTCCTGGGGTCTCAGAGGCGATTTCGGCTTTGCTCCCGCGCGGCGCTGAGACAGATTTGATGCGGCCCGGGGGGAGCGGCAAGGCCAGGGCTCCCGGGGAGGAAGCTGTTTGCTTTGGCAGCTCAGCTGGATCCTGGAGCCAAGATTCCACCCGTCCCACTCGAACCTCTCCCCCGCTGCCTGCCCGCTGCTGGGACGGAGGTGTCCCTGAGGCCGGGGCGACGCCAGGCAAGCTGCAGCAAGTCACACGATGGTCCCCCCTGCCAAATCCTTTATGTTTTGGGAAAGCCACAAGCCAGGGGGTTGCCTCCCGCCATGTGGTGGTGTGCTCTTGGAGCTGGGCGTGCAGCCGGGACCGAACGTGCCCTCGGGCGCCGCTTTTCCCACGTGCGCGGCAAACGCCAGAGCCGCGTGTCCGGCCCCACGGCTGTGAAACGTGCCCAGGAACTCGCCTGGAACGCGGGTCTGGGCCCAAGGAGCGTGGCCGAAGTAGGGAAGCACAGGGGGGCCGGGGAGCCAGGTCAGTGCCAGAGGGGTGGAGACTGAGCAGTGATTATAATGCGTTTTTTGGGTTTTTTTTCCCCCCATGTGACTGCGTGGTCCGCTGGCTGGTCCTTGAGCCAGGCTGCCTTCTACCTGGGTAGCACCACAAACTCCCCCCGTGATGAGGAGGAGAGCACTGGTGCTGGGAAGAGCAGAGCCCCACGCAAACCGCTTGCCCCCCGGCCAGCATCCTCCTTGCTCCTCCCTGGCCTTGTCTGATCCTGGCTCTGTGCGCTGCTTTGCACAGGATGAGTTTTTAGGTCATGTCTGGATTTACGGTTCGCGAATGGGGAACTGCTGTTGTGCTGGGAGGGGAGCGGCTGCGAGCTCCCGTGCCGGACCCTCTCTGTCTTCCCTACACGGTGGTACTTGGAGTCGAACAGCACCTGGGCTGGCTGCCAGGTTGTTTTCTTCCTCTAGCAGCAAGGATCTAAACTTGTAGTGATCACAGCGAAGCAATTTGCAAACAAGCCGTTCTGAAAAAGTCTCTTATTCCTGGTATTGCACCATTCCTCTGCACTGGCAACCGCTGTGCTTAGTGCAAGGGTCCAGAGTCGGAATGGATAAAGAAATTGAGGTTCACATTGAGGGATGCTGCTGCCGCCGCCCAGTTAATGTCATGGAGCTCAGAGCTGCCTGCAAACAACTTGCTTCATTTTCCAGATGGGTTGCAAATTGATCTGGTTCAGCGTCTGTAGCTCCTTAAAGCTTGAGTCTCTTCAGCTCCTTAAACATCCTCAGTTTGCAAAACAGATGGAATGAAAATTTCACTTAGGTTTCCAGTCCTGGATCGCTTCCTTGCAGAGGAACAGCGTAACCCGACAGGGCTCCTGGCGAGCACAGCGGGCGTTTTTGGCGCACGGGCAGACACGTGCCGTGCCTCCTGCTGCCAGCGCCGTGGCGGGGAGCGCGAGGGTAACGCAGAGACCCTGCTGCCTCTCGGGAGCGTCACCGCACTGTCCCCTGCCATTCCTGCCTGGAACTGTGAGCAGAGCCGCCGTCCAGAAAGCAAGGTGTGTGCGTGGCCACGAGTTCCGGCAGAGCAAGGCTTCACGGGACAGTGCTGGGGGGGCCCGTACCCCTGCCGGAGCCAGAGGCTTCTGCACGCCGCCTGTGAGCCAAAGGAGGGGGGACAGCAGACAATTAATCACCCATCCCAGCACTATTTATCTGCGGCGCGCAAGTAAACTCCCAAATGATGGAAAGATGTTAGTGATTTTTGGCCATATGTGCTTTTCTCCCAAAATGGGGCAGCGCCAAATGGCGCAGCAGTGATACTTTAATGTACAACACATTTCCATCATTTTTCCCATGTAGACTAAATTCCTCTTCGTGGTCGTGGCAAAGGAACATTAATTTTTTTTTTTTTTTTATTTGGCTTGTGATTAACTCGGGGAAAACGCTGAACCAAAAGAGGAAAATATTTTCCATGGAAGTCGTATTGGATTGACTCCCCTTCTCCTGGGGAAGGGGCAGGCGTGTGGCAGCCCCACGCGGCTCTGCCTCCCGTGCCTGGGTCCCGTGGACGAGGTGTTTGCCACGGGGGCTTCACGGCTCCAACGTAGCGGTGTTCAGCGCTCGGGAAGTCGTTTCACAGGCACCGGAGGGCCGGGAGTGATGGCAAACAAATGCTTGCGAGGCCAAGCTGACCTTTTAAACGGCCCTTTCAAGAGTCTCTCCGTGCGTCTCGGGCAGGGAAATCACCTTGTTTACTCAGCTAACATTTTGCCAGCGAGGAGCGTTCCGCCGGCGGAACAAGTCTCCCTCTCAAATCAGAAGCGCCTGGCGTGCTTTGCTGGGGAAAAGGGAAACACAGCCAGCAGTGTTTTACCTTGGTGCTCTCCCAGGCGCGGGGATGGCTCCGCTTCAGGCGCGAGGGTTTTCGCGCTGCGGTCAGCGGGCCGAGTCATTGCGGGGGCAATGGTGGGGAGCGGGGGGACGCGGGAGCGGTGCGGAGGGGGTCGCTGGGTGTCGGCGGCTGGGCAGAGCGCTGCTGCCGTCCCAGGGCGGCGGCACCGGTGCCCCCTCGCCCCCAGCCTCGCTTGGCGAAGGCTTTGTGCCAGCCAAGGCTGCTCAGGAGTCGTTTTGTGTTTTCCCCTCTCTCTGGCTTGTTTTTCAGCTCTTAAGATGACCATAAAGGAAGTGAAGAAGGAGAACGGGGACAAGATGATCGTCCCGCGGAAGAGGAAGGCGCTGAAGCTGGGGCCCATCCGGAAGAAGAACCTGAAGAAGCTGGTGCTGTTCCTGAAGAATGGGGCTGACTGCCCCTGCCACCAGCTGGACAACCTCGGCCAGTACTTCCTCATCATGGGCCGCCAGGTGAAGACCCAGTACCTGCTGACGGCCATCTACAAGTGGGACAAGAAGAACAAAGAGTTCAAGAAGTTTATGAAGAAGATGAAGTCTCCTGACTGCCCGACGTTTCCGTCCGTCTTCAAGTGATGCCATGGGCAGCAGGAGCGCCGCCGCCTGGACCTCGTGCAGCCCAGCACGGCGGCTCGGTCTCGCTCCTCTGCAGCGGGGATGCTGGCGCCGAGCCCTCCTGCTCCTCCCTCCTGCTCCTCAGAGCTTCCCTTGCCGACCCCAGCCCTTCCACCTCCCCGCTGCCGGCATTTTCCTGATCGCCCGGGCGTGCAAGTGTGACGCGCGTGCAGCAAACGATCGCTGAGGCCACACATGATTTACATCCGCAACATCCAAAGACCTGTTGCTGTACAGATGTGCATCCATTTAAACAGCAGTTGTCAGGTAAAGAGGGCAAGCGGAGGGGTGTGAAGTTACGTCAAGAAATCACACCGTTGCAGAAGGGACCCTTGTGACCGTTTCTCCCGTCTTCCTGGCTGCAGGATTGCCCTCAATTAATTCCTGTTTGTACCAGAGCTGGCCAATTAGGAAAGCATCCCATCCTCGCCATAAAGGTTAACAAATGAGTAGTGGAGAACCCGTTACAACTGCTGATAAAGCCTCCCAATAGCTAATTGCCCTCACTGTAAAACCAATCCCATTGTAGTCTAAACCTGCTTACTCTAAGCCTTAGCCTGAGGTCCCTGTGATGCCCTGGTGGGCCGGACCAGGGAGCCCTCCCTTAGCAGCATCTCTTGCAGCGTGTCACCAGGACGTCTGCCCGGGCTTCTGCCGAGCCGAGCTGGCCGAGCCCCTCGGTCCCGGTGCCACACTGCTCCTTCGCCAGCCCTTGAGTCCCTCGGGGCCCAGCTCGGCAGTGCAGCAGCCCCTCCGCGGCCCCGGGGCCAGTGGTGGTGGTGGTGGGGCTGCCTCCAGCCTCACGTGGACCCGCGGCGGCGTTGGGCTGCGCGTCCCCCACCCTCACGCCTCCCACGACAGAGTTCCCATGCACACGTGGCCGGCGCTGCTCGTGCCCAGATGCGTAATTCGACTTTAGCCACGTCCCGTTTGCTGGCCAGCCCAGCAGCCTGGGACTCCCCACCCGGGGAGCGCCCATGGCCGGCTCCCCCAGCCTGTGTCACTCCCTGACTTCACCAGCGATATTTTTACAGTTTCTTCAGGCTGCTGGCGAGATACCAGACTGCAGAAGGCCAAGAACTGGTCCCTGTGGAGCGCCACGGGAGATGCATCGTCTCCGTCTCTCCCTCTTTGCAGTTGCTGTGGGACCTCTCAGTTTCTAGGTTTTTGCCTGTTTGATCGGTGACAGCTTGGCTTTGTATCATCCTGGGTTGGGTTTTTTTTCCTTAATCAAAATGTCATGTTAGCGTGAGGTCAAATAGTTTATGAAAGGCAAAGAATATTGCATCCAAATGATTACATTTATCGACCAAGCTGAAATTCATTATTCCATTAATTGGACAAGTTCTCTTTTCCATAGACCCCTATTGCTCACATTAATTATGCTATCCTGCTTCCATTCAGTGCTCTCATCCATCACCATTACTCCGAGAGAATGAATCTCTTGCGATCTGAGATAATCCTGTTGTATTGCAGTTAAGTGAAATAACAAATCCTCATTTTTGAGGCTTAAAACCACCCCGCTCAAAGCTGGTGAATTAATTATTCTTTAGCTCGGGAGTGCTGGTTATTCCCCACGAGGGGACAGAGCTGTGGACTTGACTGTAGAAGAATTCCTTGAAGAAGCCAAGCGCGCCGAGGGATGGTGTTTCACAGCTAACGGAGAGATGGATTTAGGGTGTGAACTCTGTAGGAACTCCCACTAGGTTGTCTTAGACCACCATTTATAGTAGCGTTGTTTCCTTGATGCAGAATTAATCATTGTAGATAATTTGCTTTATCGGTGAATTAAATAAATAAATAAACAAGAGGCGTTAGCGTCACGGATTGATGAAGTGAAACGATGGGGGGGGCTGACGGGTCCAGCCTTGGCAGGAACAGGTCGTGGCCCACAGTCGAGATGCGTTGAGCTGAAAGGCCGGGTACCTCGGGGCACCGACGGCGACAGCGCCCGGCGTAGCCCCGCGGGGACCGGGGCAGGGACCCTCCACCCCCACCAGCAGCCGGGCGGCAGCATGGAAGAGGAATTGGGTTTGTGTGAGAGAGAGAGATGCTAAAATGTTTGATTGGGCTGGGGCTTTCGCGCTGTCGCTGCGGGTGGGTGTCCTGTCGGCCGCCTCTGGAAACCTGGCGTGTAACGGGCTGTTCATTTACTGTTTAAAAAACCACGTTTCAGCAGGAACCATCAAATCAATGAGAAAAGCAGTTCACGTGTGCTTAGAGGCACTTCTAGTCCTTCGCCGCTTTCCTCCCGTGGATCTTGAGCCTGAAAGCCTGGATCCAGAGGCAGGTGAAGTGACGAGGGCAGCGGCGCGTCTCCCTCTGCATTCCGGACGTTTCCGTGGCCTGGCCAGCACGCTTACCGTCCCGCTGCCCACCGCGCTCTGCTCTGCCCTTCCTGCCTGCACCCGGCGGGGAGGCTGGCCGGGTGTCGCTCCGCTCCCCTCGTGCTCTCCTGCTACGGGGAGGCTTTTGATAAAAGTTAACAGCGCTAAAAGAAATGCGCTTGATGTAAGATCGGGTGCTAAGCAGTTAAGGTACCTTCACGTTTTGGTTTAGTGTTATTTTAGATCGTTAATTTAGGGAAGTGCGGCGGATGAGAGGGGACTGTGTTTCTGTTGGGAAGCTTTGGGAAAGAGGAAATGTGAAGGGCAAGTGAGAAGCAGCCCCGTGGGGATCGGCCTTCTCCAGGCAGCAAAAACGAGCGTGAGGCTTTCCGCTACAGTAGCTGCCATGGGGGGTTTTTTATTTCTCTGAAAATTCTTACACATTTTAAAGGCTGACAGATAGAACGATTAGCAGCATGAAGGCTAGCACAGCTCTTACTCTAGAAAAGAAACCTGGCCTGGAAGCACATGGAAGCTAAATGTCTGGAAATGGGAGCTTTTTCCCCTCCTGTCGCTTCAGGAGGAGCTTGGTTGCAAGGAGGGGTGGGCGATGCGGTGAAATCACCACCTCACGGACATGCGACCGTGGGGTCCGTAGGAGGTGGGTACAGAAACACCGGCCCCGGCACCAGGAGACCCCGCGCACGCTGAGGAGCGAGGGGGAGAGCGGGGCTGGTGCTTGGGGGTGCAGCGCCTGGCGCCGGTGGACGCTGCCCCTGCGGCGGCACGGCCCTGCGCCACGTCTTGGGCTGTCGGCTGCCCTGCCAGGAGAAGAGGCTTTGGGAGACAACGTCCAGCAAGTCTCACGCTCCCCGGAATACGTCTCTGTCTCATTTAGGAAACTAATCAGCTAATAGCCCTTGGTACGCGGAGGGAGACGGGTAACGTGTGGATGCTGCCCCGCCACCCACACCGGCATGCCCCTGCCACCCGGGACCCCTCAAGCCCTCGCCGTGGCCGCAGCGCGCCTTACCCCGCACCCCTGGGGGCACCGGAGACCCCCAGCACCGGAGGCTTAGTTCAGGCCTGCAGAGACAAGCTTGACTCTGCAAAACTGGCGTCGGCTTCCACGCCTCTGACGTGTCCAACAGTTCAGACACCGTGAAAACGTTCAGTGCTCTTGCTAACTGACACATGTCGGCAGCATGTTCATGTTACGTTATTTTAGCAGCCGATGTCTTAGATTGCTTTCCAAGCCTAATATCAGTTTTTTAATGCTTTCTCTTCCACGTATCAATATTCACCCGACTACAACTGCTGCATCGATCCATGCCAGCGTGACGCCCGCCTGCCCCTTACGAAGAGGCGATGCTTTCTGTCCTGCAGCCGTGCTTCCGAGGGCCGCCGCAGCGTGACCGGCCCGAGGCTGTGCTGGGGCGAGACCCCGGGAGGCTGTGGGTGCCACGGGGCGGGCGTGCTGCCCGCTCGCAGCAGCGATGCTCTGGGCATGACACCGGTGCTGTTGTCACACGGGTGAGATCCAGTCTGTTGGTCCTGTTCTGGGAAACCCCCATGCGAGCTTTCTGGCCCGTTCTGCTCCCGCATTCAGCTCAGTTGCCTTTTTGGTATAATGTGATTTATACAAGGGAAGCCTTGGCCATCCAGCCCGTCTTATTACTGTCTGTTCTCTTTGACTCGGTGTCAGCGAAACGGGCTTCACTCCGCCCAGCACTGAAGTTTCAGTTATGGAGGAAGACTGCCACAGCTTTCCAATAATAAGACGTTGGGGCAAAGTCTGGTGGTTATTGCCTTCACAAGCGTCCCTGGACCCAGGTGGTGATGGACGCTGCTGTGGGTACCCCCCCCCACCCCCCTGCAGACAACAGGCGATGCTGCCAGAGCCTCCTGCGGTCCCTGAGCCCGGAACGGGATCCTGCCATCCCTCGAACGGGATCCTGCTGTACCCCAAATGGGATCCTGCCGTACCCAGAATGGGATCCTGCTGTACCCAGAATGGGATCCTGCCGTCCCCCGAACGGGATCCTGCCGTCCCCTGGCATGTCCATGCAGCTGTAGCATTCAGGACATGGGGGACGGAGGGTGCTTTTCATGGGCTGAGCCTCAAACTCCCCGGGGATCCATCCTTGCTGGGGGAACCAGGACCAGCAGACTTGGTCTTGCGGCGCAGCCGGCCGCTCGTCGGGTCTCGGAAGAGGTCTGGGGGATGCGAGGACCCACGCGCGGGAGGAGATCGACAGAGGCGGGCAGGGGCAGGAGGGCAGCGAGGGAACGGGTTGGCATGGACCGGGGGAACAGCCCTGCTTCCCCTGACACATCCAGTCTGCACCGACGCACCGGCGGGTGGCGGGAATGAAGGGGGCGGAGGGGCTGTTCGGCACGGGGCAGAGCTCTGCTTGACGTGGGGGGCCGGCAGGAGCTGCGGCATCCTGGTGGGGTGCGCAGGCCCTGGCGAGGGGTGCGGGCGCGTAAGCGCCTCGGCGCGGGCACGAGCACGTGAGCAGAGCAAGAACCTGGGGGAGCTGAGGGACCTGAGGCGCGGGCACAGCGCCTTTACCGCCGAGCACCGCTTGCTGTCCTCGCGGCGCGTTCTGGCGAAGAGCCCCGTGCATGATTGGTTTGTTTCTTTGCTTCCCTTTAAACTTGTGCTTGGTATAAAAACATTCTGGCTTCTGTTTGCTCTCTTCTGTGATGGGAACAACAACTCCCTCAATAAAACGCCTTTTTTCTTTGAAAGCTGGTTTTATTCCTGCCTGTTTCGTATCAATTGCGATTCTCATTCCACGTGGCGCTGGCGTCGCAGGGCCCCGGTGCATCGTCCCCTTGGGACGCAGCATCGCGCCGCTGCTGCCGAGCAAGGGGCGATGTGAAAGTTTAAATCTTGGATCCACAGTGTTGGAGACAGAAGGGTTTGCTGTCAAATCGCTACTGCTGGGTTACGGTATTTTATCGGCATAGTTGTTCCCTGCTAAACATCCCTGTTGTACACCAGCTAGCTGGAGCTCAGGCTCTGAGCAACCTGGTTAAAGGGGTCCCTGCTCCCTGCAGGGGGGTTGGGCTGGGTGACCTCTAGGCGTCCCTTCCCACCCAAAATATTAGATGATTCTATGATTTTAGCTTTCACTGAGGCGATCAAAGGGATGTGGTGAGCCCCCCGCAGCAGTGTTGTGCAGGAATTGCCTTCCTGTTTGCCTCCCGGAGGGAGTTTGGCATTGCTGATGCAGGGATGCTTCCCTGAAACCTCCCGCCCCCTCTGGGCAGCCCGTCCTGGCTTCAGCTCTCAGGTTGTTTGGATCAAAGTGATTTACCCCGCATCAGGTGAGGGAGGCCCCAGGTGCAAGCGGGAGCTTTGATGGCTCCGGGGAACCAGCAGCCTCCCCCTCCAGCACTTTCGGGCAGAGGCATCGGCCGCCCCAGCACCATCACCGTTGTAGCAGGTAAGGTGGGTGCCTCGGCTGCTTGGGGTCTCCTTCTCCCAGCTGAGAGCTGGTGTCTGGGGTTCAGAAGTTGGGCTGAGGACTTGCTCTCGGCTTTGTGCGTTCCTGCTGCTGGTGTTTCCCTGCCGTGTCCTCGGCGGTTGTTAACCAAAGCGGGAGCGTCGGGTGCGTTTGGAGAGGTGCAGGAGGCTCGTCCGTGTGTGTGCTGAAAGTCTACAAACCCGGTTCCTTTGCTGGCCACCGGTGACGTCTGCCTAGAAACTGGAACTGGCAATTCCTGAAGTATTTTTAGGTCAGGTAAGAAGTGAGGCTCGCAGTCACCTCTTGCATGTGGGTGCCTTTGCTGTCCTTATGTTTGCTCTTTTGCTCTCCGATGAGGAAAGTCTACTGAAACCTGAAATGCCAGCGTAGACTCTGGGCGCAGCGCCCGGGAGATGGGAGTCGTGCTTGGGCAGGGTGTGTGGAGGAGCAAACAGCTACCGAAATATCTGTTATATGAAGTCTGAGAGGCTGCTTAAATCAGAAACTGGGTCTCTGCTGACGTAGCGTTCCCTGGGAGCAGGAAGGCTGGTGTTTGTGCAGCTCATGGGTACGTTACACGTTATAAATAGTTCAAATACTGATTGCTGTAATGAGTCCTAGCTTGTTACAAGCGTTTGTGTGAATTCTAAGTCTAAACCAAGACGTGCCTTGCTTTGCTGGGAGGTGACCTCCAGTTCTGCCTCACTGGGGGCTGTAGGGTGTTCCGCGGGATGCGAACGCGCTGTCTGCGGGACGCCATGCTCCGACTGCGTCATCTTGGACGGACCCGCTGCTTTTCTGAAGCTCTGCTGTGTAATAAGTGGGGGCTGGATTTAACACATGTATTGCATACCCCCCATCTGTGAATGCTTTCAGGGGCGCTATGGCCTGCGCTTGGATCCTGCTGAGCTCAGGGGGCGCAGAGAAATGCCTGAAGTTAGGGAAGAGCCTGAGCTCTTTGCTGATCCGCAGCTGGCCCCCGAACGCTTCCCTCGAGGCTCCCGTGCTCGGCGGGAGCAGGGCCTGGCTCCGGGACACGTTTCAGTCCCAGGGAGGCTGAGAGGGACTCGGTGATGCTTGGGTCTGGCCGGGGCGCTCGGCAGGTTCCCGGGCTCCCAGCAGCGCAGTGTTGTGTGCCCGGGCTGTCCCCCATGGAAAACTGCTTCCGACTGGTGTCTCAACAGAAGGAGTGCTGAGCAAACACGGGAAACGGTACTGGGGGGAGAAACTGAGTCACAGTTTTCCATGGACGAGAAAGTTCAGGCTTGCTGGCAGCCTGGGCTTGGCTGAAGTATGAATCTTGCATAAAATAAAATATCATCCTTTTGCGACTCACTTTCTCCCCCCAGTAATGTTTACCGTGTTTGCTCCAGCATTCCTTCTGTTGAGTGCTGCCTGTTAATGCAGTTTCTGGCCTCCAGTTTGTAGCGAAGTTATAAACAAACACGATTTTCTTTCATGCTATACGAGAGTCATCCGCTGATTTTTTTCTGTTGCTGGCGGCCTGCGTTCTGCTTTGACCCCTTCTGGGAAATGCAAGGCTGGAAAGAACAGTTGAGCAATGGGGGGGGTTTCTCCTGGAGGAGAGCAGATACCAGCCCGATGTGGATGCTGCGCGGGACGAGAGGGTGACGCGCCCCAGCCGCTCGGGGCAGCCCCGTGGCCGGCCGGGAGGATGACTCCGGTGTTTACCCGCTCCTCTGCGGGGGCCGGCGGGTCGGGGTGCGGAGCTGTGCCCTCTCAGCAGGGATGAGCAGTAATTCACATCGAAGCCCTTGTCCCTTCTGGAGGTCCTCAGCCTTTGCCGGACACACGCCGGCGTTGCAGCGTGGTGCTGCAAAATTCCCATTTTCCCTTTTCACGCCCCTGACCGAGGATCTAATGACCCCTAGGAGCGGCAGAGTGCTCTGCAGATCCTTTTCACAAACAGAAAAGATGTTTTTGCTCCAATACGGAGCTAAACCCCTGCAAAGCAGGGGGGTCTTGCTGTGTGTGGCCACGCAAAGCATAGACAGGGGGAGACCTCCACGGCACGGGCAGGAAGCTTGTAGCGTGCCGAGATGATGAACAGAGCAGGAAGCCCCAGAGAAATGGTTCCTTTCCTTTCAGACGCTTCTGTGGAAAAAAGATCCATCAAGAATAGATGGATGCAAAGGTCCTGCTGCTGGCAAAGCGAGCCCCCGAGCCGCGGGAGGGCACGTGGGCAGTGCTGCCCTGGGCTCGCTCCGCTCCCTCCGCTGCTGCGTGACTGGGACAGGAGGGGGACCGGGGGCCTCCGTCCCAACCCGAGAACCGTCCTTGCCGGCGTCTTGGCCATCACTCATCCCTCTGACGAGCCGGGCGGAACGCGCTGCTTTGGGAGCAGCAGCTACGTTGCGCTTGGAATAGTGGAGGATTTGTGGGTTGTGAGTGAATCTGCCGGTAAATCCGCAGGCAGCATCAGCCAAGCCACCACGCGGGCTGGGAACAGCGGGAGTGGGAGCAAGGGCACTGGTGGGGTCCTCCAGATAAGCCTGGGACCAGAGCGGGCTTGTCATCGGCCTGCAGGCGGCTCATCTGGGCTCATCAGCCAGACATCCCCCGTTCTCTGCAAGTTCCCTCTTTAAGCAGCTTTTCCCCAAACAGGTAACCCGGACCCTGCAGTAATAATAGCAGAAATAACAGAAAAATAACAGAAACACTAGTAACGGAGATGGCAAGCTCCTTCCTCCCGCTGGCCGATGGGGGTTGCGTGAAGAGGGGCTGCTGCTCTGCGGGGGGTGCGGGGGGTGCAGGGGGATTCCTGAGCCCCCCGTGGGTCACGAGACGGGCGAGCAGGGGAGATCTCTTCTGAGGGGAGCTCTGGGGCTCTTCCGAAATGTTCTCCAGAGCCACGATGCAGCGCCCCTTTCTCCCCCCAACCCCAGTGGCCTTGCAGAGAAAATGCTCCACCGTGCTTCAGTGGCTGCTTCTGCTTTCCCGCTGGATCGCATCGGCTGACCCGTAGAAAGGGGACACACACACAACTAAAGCCAACCACCCCCCCACGGCCAGGGCTCTGTTTGGGAACCGTTGTTCCCTGACGCAGAGGCTCGCTCTTTTCCTCTCTTCCAGCCAAGCCCTGCACATGCCGCAGCGGCACCGCCACAGGGAAAAGCCTCAGGTCAAGTGGGGGAAAAAAAATCTTCCAGCATCTTTAGCAAGTGCTTTTAAAATCTGTGTTTTGCAAAGGAACAGGCCTTTTTTTATCCTTGTTTCTTCCCCAGCTGATCCCATCCGAGCCCCCGAGCACGCTCCCCGTTGGCTGAGCTGCTCCCTGTGGCTCGTCCGCAGGTGTCCAAGCCGAGTGTCCCCCTCGGAAGAGGAGCAGGGCGCGCTGGCTCCTCGGCTCAGCCACGTGCGGGGTCCGGGGGCTCTGCAGCCATGTGGCTCCCCCGAGCCAAGCCGCATCCCGGAGAGCCGCGAGGGAGGGAGCGCAGATCGACCTGTCAGGGTGGCCGGCCACGCCGCGGAAGCCTCCCAGCCTTCAGAAAATGAGGGCTTTGTTTCAAGACCTTCCCAGCGGAGGCTGGAATCTCCTCTGGACCAGCAGCCTGCCACAAGAATGCTGTCTGCATGGCGGGAGCGGGGTCTGCTGCACCCCTGCCGTGGGGTCCCGTGCCAGGACCGCCAGCGCCGGGGGTGGCCTGGCCCTGTCTCCTCTCGGCGCGTCAGAGTGATGGATCGCTCTCCGCTCGCACAGCGGGCTTCGCTCGCCGCCTGTCGCGGCCCCAGGAGCCGCGGGCAGTCAGCAAACAGCCCCGCTTTTCTGCAGAAATGTGCACAGCCTGGAATATTCGCTGCTGTCTGCAACGTTTTTTCCTTTAGAGAGAGACAGGAGATGTTTGCCAAGGCTCTGGAAAGGAGGAGGAGGAGGAGGAAAGCCAGGACATGGCTGGAAGGAGCTGTACCTGACAGGCTGGGGCTGCTGCAGGCTTTGGGATCCAGCTCTCCCTCCCTGCCTTGAGCTGCAGGCAGGGGCTCTATCCGAGACCCCCTGTGGCTGCTTCGCACGCGTTAGACCCGATTTACAGCAGAAAGGTCCATTGGGGGCGATAGGAAGTGGCATTTGATGATACGGTGGATGGGGGGGTCACACAAGGGATGCTGCGGGTGGCTCTGCCTCCATCCAGCCCGTGCCTGGCAAAGGCGTTCCGGCTTGCCTGTCCCGACTGCATTTGCGGGGTCTCGTGGGTGTTTGAGGATGCAATTCCCTGCCACAGGGGCGAAAAGTGAAGTGGCCGTGTCATGGCCTGCCTCCTAAATGACGAGCCGTGCCCCGGTGCCGTGGCTGTGGCAGGGACACGTCTCCGACTGCAGGCATCGCCTCCTGAGGCCGTATCCCTCTTCTCGGCACCGAGCCTGCCTCTGGCTTTGGAGGGCTGAGCTGCTGGCCTCTGGGCTCTGAGCTGTACGAACCCAAGTTTATGGATTTGTGTGGCCGGGGCGGGCTGTTCTGAGACGGCAGCCCATGTGCTGCCGAGCAGATACCGATGGGGCTCTTGGTGCCAGGACGCGGGGCGTTTCACAAGCAGCAATAGCAAAGAGAGGTGACAAAACCGCAGCTGATTGCCCGGGTGCTCGTGTGCGCGTCTGGCCAGGGGGTGCTCCCCATGCTGCCCCAAAGCCGTGTCCAGGGACCCAAAATGCAAAGGTACCTCGGCACAGCTGCTAAAACCCTTTTGCTTTTTCCTTGCGCGGCTCAGCTCGGGGCACGCTGTGCTGTCGGCAACCTCTGCTTTTGCAGTTCACTGCCTCGGCCTGACTTCCCCCGACCTCTTGCGTTATTGATGCGGCTGAGAGATTCATTTACTAGAAGGCGTAGTGTTGTGTATAAATAAATTATAGCCCCAGAAGGATGGCGGGGAGTGAGAACCTCTGCTGTTACTTGAAAAGAAATGAAGAGATGGGGGTGTTTGGCGAGCACGTGCGGGGTCTCTCGTGTGCGGTGCTCAGAACCGCGTCAAACCCTGCAAATGATGAGCCGCAGGCCCTTTCGGCAAAGGCAAACGTGACGCCTTTAAATTGGGCGTCCTCGAGGGCGGGTGGTCACACCCAGCGCGGCCTCCCTGGTTCTGGGGCAGCGAGGGTAAAGAGCTGATTTGGAGAAGGCTGTGGAAGCTCCAAGGTAATTTTAATTTAACGTGTGGTTGCGTGTGGCCACGCGTCTTCTCGCAGGGCTGGTGCCGTGGCGATGGCCGAGCTGTCCTTGCCGAGCCGGGGATCCCGGACGGTCGTCGGGCTGCGAGCCGAGCACCCCGCTCCTTGCCCACCAAGGAGGGGATTCCTTGGCCCCCCAGGGATCCCCGTGCCCTCCCGCGGCTGCGGGGACAGGGACCGCTGGCCCCGGGCGTGTGGGCTGCCGGAGCCGAGCGTGGGTGCAATGACCACGGTCCCGACCCCGGACAGCGCGGAGAGGCTGGGGCTGCTGGTGGCCACGCTTGCCCGAGCTGGCACGCTGCGGCCGCAGGCAGGCCAGGGCAGCGTGCTTAAAGTGGAATGTTAAATGGTTTTAATAAATGTTAGCGTTAGGCTAAATGTTTATAAAAGTCCCCCCCCCTTGAATTAAAGCCTACCGAGGAGCTGAGGCATGGTGATGGCTGATACTGCTTTAATTATTAAACGTCGTGCTGCCCAGCTGGGTCAGTGGAGCCCCTCAATCGCCTGCTCCAGGGTGTTTACAATTTCTTCACCACTTCAGATTCTCTCCTCTCACTCACCCTAAATGTTTATTTAATAATCCTGGAAGACCTCTTAGGCTTCCTGGCTTTAATGTTTGCTAAACACCCTGTCGCTTCCACTTCTATTGACAATTCCCGGGCTGCTGCAGAATCGCTGGGCTCCGCGCTCTGCCCCAGCGCCGTGCCGCAGGACGGGGCAGCTCCAGCCACGGGGCCTGGGATCGTGCACGGGGAACGGAACTAACGGGGAGGCTTGGGGCAGCCAGACCCACCCGGGATTAGCGGCTGGGAATTGCGCCACCGGGGTCTGGCAGGCCGGGCTTGGCGGGGAGTGCGACCGCCGACGGCGTCGGGGCGATGCACCCCACGTCTGCGCTGGGCGCCTCGGGGACCCGGCAGCGTCCCGGGGCTGAGGAGCCTCGGCCGCGCGGGGCTCGGTGCTGCGCGGGGTGGTGTTGTTTCCCGCCTGGCGTTACGCGTGCTGACGCAGACGTGCGAGCGCCAGCGTTGCGCCGACGGCGCGCGTGGAGAGCCCGCGGTCTCGGCGGGGTAATCGTGCCTCTGTGGCGCATTACCTCGGCCTCCGCGCTCTCCTTGGGCTCCGGCAGTATTAGTTTCAGCAAATTCATTTTCCTTCACAAAAGCCCTTGGTTACTTTGGGATTAGGGACTGTTTAGAGTTCATTGTTTTCCCGGGCTGCCTTGTTTTGCTGTAATGCTTAGACACCCGGTCTGCGGGAACCTAATCTCCCTTCCCCTCCAGCCCTCCTGTTCCGTGAAAATCTGTTCTCTGCTTTAGTGCAAATTGTTGATGGGAGATAGCAGCGGGTCTTTCTGCTTCTATTTAACGTGTCAGCAGAGAAAGGCATCTGCTCGCAATTATGGGCACGGCCTTGCTGAAGGATTGGCGTGGTAGGTTTTGTAAGATAACAGGAAATCTTTATCAGTTCGTAATTCCTTGTGTCATACGAGGGAATATCTTTCATTTAAAATATTCATCTTTTTTTTTATTTTACAAAATTAAAGGATAAGCCATGAGATTGATATCAAGGGAAAATGCCTTGTGCTCTGCGCAGAGCAAGCCCTGGGCTTCCCACGCGAGGGGCGGGGGGGCTCTGGAGCTGTTCCTTCGTGCCTTCCGCAACGTGCCCAGAGGGGCAAATCCCTTTGGGAAGCATTGGACGCTGGCTTTACAGCATGCTCCACAACACGAAAACTGTCCC
>BOSO01007978.1:236-18112 GCA_018403395.1 Gorsachius goisagi | reverse complement strand
GGGGGCGGCGTGAGGGTCTCCCACCCCCCTGCGTGGGGCGTGTGCCCGGGGTGGGGAGCTGGGGGGCTCCAGGCGCGCTGGGACGGGCTTGCGGTCGCAGCACGGGCGCCCCAGCAGGGAGGGGGCTCCCCCCCATGCCTGGCTCCTTCCATCCAGCCGGGTGGGAGCCTCCTGCCTGGGGCACGGGGAAGGGGCTGCTTTCCCCCCCCCCAATCCCTCCGTCTCCCCTCCAAAGCCGCTCCTGGCAGGGTGTGCTGTCAGCACAGCCATTCTTGGCCTTCCTCAGCCCATTCCTCAGCTCCCCGGGAGCCGGCCGTAATCCCCTCTGTGACTGAGGGTCTCGGAGCGTGTTCAACATCATTAAGGAAACAAGAAAATAATAACAATCATAATAACGATCCGTGCTCAGGAATGCTCCCGAGCGGAGTCAGAATTGTATTCAGTGCCTCTGGCTAAGAAAGCTCTTCACGCTTCAGCCTTAGCCGATGAACGGGGCCGCGTCCCCGGGCTCCGACAGCTTTCTCTTCTCTCGTCCCAGCAGCACCAACCCCTGCTCCCCACTGTGCCCCCCTGCCGCGACGTGGACCCTCACCTGGGGTGCGTCTGACCGCGGGGACGGGGGCTCCGTCCCGAGGCTGCGGGAGAGGGACAGGTCCCTGCTGTCAGGGGAGGTCGCGAGGTCCGGGGCTGGGCAGCCGCTCTCCTTGCCCGCACCGAGATGCTCTCCGTGTTCGCCGTGAGAAAACAAACACGGGGCTGAGACCCTCCCCTGGCACAACTTTCGTGCCCAAAGAGTGAAACTCTCCAGCGGGGAACTCTGGGGCACGTGCAAGAGGCACAGGCGCGCGGCAGGTCTAGAGCAGAGAGACGCCACCGTGGCGTGGGCGAGCAGCGCGCTGTGCACGCCCGCTGTCGCTCTGCGTCTCGTTGCTGGAAACCTCCTTTCCCACTCCTGGCGGGTACCGGAGCCGGCGAGCTGCACGACTGGTGCTTGGCTGGGAGCAGCGGGTGCTGCGTGCTGCTTCGGGTTGAATTCTTCTACACCCAAACCAAAAGGTCCGGCGGGAGCCTGGCTGTGGAAGCCTTTGGGTGCCCTGCGCAGACAAACGCGCTGCGGCCCCACAAAAGCATGGCACGGCTGGGTTCAAAAAAAAGAGTGAGAGGAGGGACCACGAGGAGCCCCTCAACGGCAGGAGGGGCCGCTCAGGCCAGCGGGACATCGAGAGACGCCCCGAGAGAGCTGCCAGGGGTGGGGGCAGGCTGGGGTTTTGGGGAGCTGGGTCTGGCTGCGCTAGCGGAGGTTTGGGATTGTCCTGCCGGAGCATCTGCTCTGCTCCGGGGGTCTGAGACGTCCCGGACTCTTTGGCCGACGGCACCACCGGTGCGTGTGAGAGCTCGCACACGTCGTCCCTAGCTCCAGACTATGGCCCAGCCCGGGACAAAGCAGCTCCACTGGAGAACAAAGCAAAGAAATGAGAAGGGTGGAAAATCCTGGGCTAATTGCTAAAAATGCTGTGAATTTCTGGGTGCTGCCGAAACGACCACATCTTCACTGAGGCGCGGAGAGAATCTGTGGCAGGGGAGGCAGCCTGAGTCGGCCACCGGCAGCGTCCAGGACCCCGTCCCACGAGAGGGGCCGGCAGCCGTGGGGCACTGGGGCACCCCCGGGCCCCGCCGCGTGTGACGGCGCTGCCGGGCTCCCCGGGCTGGGGATGCGTTTGCTCCTTGCAGAGGAGGAGCAGTCTGGTTTCATTTTGAGCTCCCAGATGTTGGTCATGTTACCAACATTTCTTTTTACTGAAGCAAATCCAAAACATCTATTTTTCTTTAGGTTCTCAGACATGAGACGTGGGGAAAGTTCATTTCTGTGCAGCTCCCAACCCAAAACGCAGACCGGCCCTGGCCTGGGGGGATGTGCCGTGGCGTCCCACGCTGGGGCAGACCCTCACCCCCCGGATTGTGCGTGGGGTCTGCGGGTCTGGGTGCCTCTGGGGTGGGATGAGCAGCCCGGGGTGCACGCAAGCATCTCCGCTGGGACAGCGAGCTCTGGCAGACTGCCTGGCTGGTGCCTCTGCAGCCCGGCCGTGGCAGACAGACAGACAGACAGACGTGCCCCCAGCCGCCCCCTCGGGCTGCAGCTCTCCCATTCCCCGTGTGGCCATGGACCGGGCTGCGAGCCTGGCCCTGCCGCTTGGAGCTTGGCTGGCAAGTGGGGGCCCGGCTGTATCTGGGGGTGTTCCCACGGTGCGGGGTCTCCCCGTTGTCCCCGTCCTCCGGCCACCCTCCCGGCAGCACCAGGAGCGGGGCGAGGCTCTGCACGGGGGCACTGGCGTGCCGTTGATGGGGTCACCTGCGGCGCCGCTCCTGGGGGAATTCACCCCGGCGTCGGCGGCGCGGAGCAGGGAAATGTGCTCTGGGCTTTGCATCCTTCTGCAATGCTGGGGACGTTGCTGGTCGTACAGGCACGGGAGCCCCCCTGCAGCGGGGCCGAGCCCCCCCCGGGCACCCTGCACCCGCCTTTGCCCTGGGCTGGCGGTGGTGGCCACAGGGGACAAACGTCCTCCTTAGGATCACTTTGGATCTGGGGGCACGAGGAGCAGCTTCTGCGTTACAGCGTGGGGTGTGATTATTGCTTCGCTAAAACTTCCCGAGCCATTTGATCTCGCTACCACCCGCACCGCGCTGGAGCACTTCGGTTTCTTGTTGCTAAGCTGAAAAGCCCCCGAAAAGCCGGGCGGGTTTAACGTCCAAAGGGACCCTGAGCTCCCCCCTGCGCTGCTTCCGCCAGAGCACGCCGCTCGCAGGGCTTCCTTCAGGGCACGGAGTAGCCAGGGTTGGGCAGATCTTAATTTATTTTATCGTTTGGAAGTCAGGAGGCCTGGGAGCAGCAGCAGCCGCCTCCCTGCAGACCCCAGCCCCCGGGACTCAGCCCCTCGCCTGCTCCTGCCGCGGTTTGCCGGGGCCGTGCCCCGTGTGGGAGCCGGTCAGCAGCTCCCGTGGGACGTGGCTGCCGGGCTGGCTCTGTTCGCCCTGGGAAGGCAACAAAACGGGGCTGAGGGGCTGCGCGGCCCCCCGTGCCCCCCCGTCAGAGCGGGGCCAGGGCGTCCGTCTGTCCGGCAGGGCCGAGCGCGGGGTCCGGAGGCGATGAGCCCAGGGCAGGCGCGGGCTGGCAGCCTCGCTAGCGGTCTCCTGCTGATTTGGAGCATTCGATGATGCAGGATTGAGGTTGATTCCTTCCCCCCCCCCCCTCGGATTTTTAGGAGCTGACAGTTGTTACCAGCGTGAGGTACCAACTTTTTATTTCGAACGCATGAGTTCAGCCTCGTTAATCACTTCCAAATGCCCTCCTCTGAAGGCTGTATTGTTTCAGCATTCAGCCACTCATTTTTTGAAATCTCTGAAATAAGACTCTGCTCTTGAACATGTGCTGGAGAGTCGTTCCTTTCCGCTGTATTTTAAAAACATACATGTGGTTTAATTCAACAAGAGGGCTGGAGGGGACATTTTTCCACCAGTTTTTCCCCCTCTTTTTTTCTTTAGAGCCGTATCTGCCAAACCGCCCGGCTCTGCGCCAACAGCAGCCCCTTGGACGATCCCAAATGCATCTGGGGGTTGAGAAGCGTGTTTTGGGGGAAGCCCAGCATCGCTGCCCTGCGATGCAAACCTTGAGGTGCCCGGGGGCTGTTGGTGCTCGCCCGACGGCAGCTCGGGGGCGCAGGTACCCAAGAGGAAGGAGAAGGGTCTCCAGGCAGGGTGGGGATTCCAGCGGCTCGGGAGCGTGGGCCACCCCGCCGGCTGCCGGGCTGAGACGGGAGCAGCGGGGCCGGGGTCGCGCTCCCCTCGGCGAGGAGGGTTCGCCGTGCCCGCTGTCGCTCTGCCGATGATGCTGATGTGGGGAAGGACGGAGCTTGAGGGCTTCGTGATGCAGGTGCAGGCTGCTGGCTTGGAAAGGTGGAAGCTGCTGCAAACCTGGAGGAGAAACGGGCTTTCCGTGTGTGCTTGCGGCTCCAGCAGGCGCTGGAAATCCATGGATACACCAAAGCAGTGAGATAGTACGATTCAAAAATGTGAAATGCAGGGAGGAGTCCTGCCAGGCCTGACACCCGCAAGGAGCTTGGTTGGATCTGGGCTCAGGGATCCCAAGGAAATGTTGATTTCTGTGACTAAAGTCACCCTGGCTTTGGCAGGACTCCCGAAAAGGTCTGGGAGCTCCCTAGGGTCTGGCAGATACAGGAGCTGCTGTATACCCAGCCATCGGACAGAGACCCCTGGCTCCGAGCAGAAAGGGACATTTGTAAATGATCACTGCTTAGTTTGGGAAGAGGAAAGGGGTGGGAGGGAGACGGGAGCAACTGTTGGTGCAGGATCCAGTGGAAAACAGAGGCAGCGGAGGGGGGTGGGCACGAGGCCGATGCTGGGGTGAGGACGGAGCGGGGGCCGCGCTCTGCCTGGGCAGGCGGGGGCGGTGGTTTTGGCTGGGCAGTCCCCGCTGACCCAGCCCCGCTCCCCCCCAGCGCGGCCGCTGCCCACGGATGCCGGAACCGCGTCCCCGCGCCGTGGCCGTGCAGCCCGCGCGGCGCAGCTGGGGCTACCGCGGCGTCTGCGCCGAGCCAGGTCTCCTGCGCCTCCGCCCGCAGCCCGAACCACAAAACCCTCTCCCCTCTGCCGGCGAGCTGCTGCTGGTGGAAATCCTCTGCTGTCTGAAGCTCCTGGAAGCCTTGGAGCGTGTCTGAGGCTGTTACGTCCTGTGGTTTTGTTGATATTATAAATAGATGTTGTAAGTGAACATGAAAGAATCTGTGCTGACCAGCGGCGGCTCTTATTAGAGGCGATGAACGAGGAGGGGCTGACTCCTGCCAGGCCCCATCCCTTACGTCGTGTTGTCCTCGGGTGACCCTTCTGCCCCACAGCGTCCCGAGCTCCCCGCAGATGCCGAGATGCTCCCTGCAGACCGGCCGCGGCGTCGCGGTGGGGTCCTCTCCTTGCCCCCAGGCTCCCCCCAGACACCGCTGGCACCGCCTGTGGGTTTGGGTCCCGCGGAGGGCCCTGCTCCCCGGACAGGGGGTGCGTGCGGGCTTTGAGCTCGTCCTGGCCGAGCCCCAGCGCGCGCTGCCCTGGGCTGTATCGGACAGGAGCGGCGATGGGAGCTGCCAGGGGAGAGCGCTTAGAATCACAGAATCATTTGGTTGGGAAAAACCTTAAAGATCGAGTCCAACCGTACCTGTCCACCACTAAACCCTGGCCCTAAGCACCTCGTCCCCCGTCTTTTAAATCCCCCCAGGGATGGGGACTCGACCGCTTCCCTGGGCAGCCCCTCCAGTGCCTGGTAACCCTTTCAGTGAAGAATTTTCTCCTGATATCTAATCTAAACCTCCCCTGGTGCAACTTGAGGCCACTTGCACTCAAATGAGCGGGGGCATGGGGTGGGAAGCCATGTGGCAGGTCTTCCTCCCGAGAGGAGGGGGCGGCTTGGCAGCATGTACGTGGCACTTCTGTATTAAGACAAAGATGCTTTTCTAAGAAGGACACTCATGGTGGAGCCTTTCTGTAAAAGCTTCCGAAGTGAAACGCTGCTCAGAGCCTGCGTGGCCTCCCTGTCCTTTCCCTTACCCATGGAAACGCAATCCATGGCCAAACCCCCCCCTGCGGCCAGCGGGGCTGCGCGGAGCGGCTCTGCCCTCGCTAACCGCGAGCAGGGACCGGCGTCACCGGGCCACACCGGCCGGTTCTGGGGAGCCTGGAGAAGGCTCTGCGGGTGGCGTCCCGCCGGCACGAGGCCGACCCGGTGTCGGGGAAGGGAGCTGATGTGGGCTCTGCTCTCCCCCGCCTGCCTTTGACATTTGCAGATCGCCCAGGTCCCTGGCGATGCGGTAACGCGCCCGCGAGGCTTTCCAGCCGCAGCACTGACAGCTCTCAGCTCGGCTCCCCAAGGAATGTGTTATTTCTGCTGCCAGAGTCATAAATCCCCCAGGACTCAGGGGAGAGCAGAAGCATTAGGATTCCGGGCTGTCTTGTGTGTAATAACTGCACTATATTGATTTGTGATTCACTGGCTGTAATTATTTCTGTTCAGCATCACTGACCTGTTTATTGAAAAAAAATTCGAATGCTTTTTGTAAAGCAGGAAACAAAGGGAGAAGGTGGAGAATGTGCATGAGTTTCAGCCAGGCGGCTTCCTACAGTCCCCAAAAGCAACAGACCTGGCTGTTCCGTATTTATTGATCTCTCTGTTGGCAATCTCACGCGTAATGTTCCGCAGTAAGAGCTGGTGACGGGTAGCTCTCCTCCTGTTGTTGGCTCTCAGCAACGTGTGCTCTTTCTCCATGGTTTGGTCTTGCCCAGCTCTGGTCCCTGAAGTCAGGGATCGGTGGCATAAATTGCTTTTACTCCTGGCAGGTTACAGTTAGAAACAGCTCCTCCGGTGACAACAGTTCCCGCTACACACAGAGCAAACACCCCTTCAGTGATTTCTAAAATGCAATAACTCTGTGCTTCACACTTGTTTGTTTTTTTTCTTCTAAAATATCACCTGCGCCACTTTCTGCTCACGTGTTGAGTGTTTCTGGTGATTGCCAGTTTTTGGGGAGGGAGGGAGGGAGGGTGGTGCTCTCTGTGGTTTGCCTTCCTGCAGCGGCGTGGGAACGTGAGGAGGGGTGGGGAGGCACTAAACGTGCAGCTGGGATCCTGGATGCTGATGTGAGTCCCGGGAGCAGCTGAAGCCCTGGCTCTGAGCTGGGCGTGCGGCTCGGCTTGGCCGTGTGTGTACAGTCGCGACAGGCCATTGCCGACAGCCCGACGTGCCCTTTGCACGGCACCTTCAACAGCCTGAGGGCTGGCACCTAGGGAGCACGTTATCGTCCCGCTGGAAACGCGCGATGGCTTGCCGAAATGCCCAGTTTATGTTTCCCTGTAAATTGTCTCCTGGGTTTAAGCATCTCGGTCGCTCCGTACTGGCACGTTCCATGCAGATCCCCACCAGCGCTCTGCGGGGGCGCAGGCAGAAAGGCTTCCCCTCAGGCACCGCGCGTGCCCTGGTGAGCAGCCCCTTCCCCGTCCCCCAGGAGCACGCTCAGTTTTGTACAGCCTGAAGGGAGAGTCAGGAGGGATTCAGCCCTAGCCCAAAATGCAGCCCAGCCCTCCCAACGCTTTTGCTCTGCCAGCAGAGTCGCTGGCTTTGCTTGGCTGGCAGTGGATGCAGATGCCACCGTGTATCTCGACGGGAGGTTAAGCCCAGAGGAACTGGTTTGATGTAAGTCAGCGTGGCTGCCCGGGCTGGCGTGTCGTGCAGCCAACGCGTCGTCCCCAGGTCCGCGCCCCGGCCTGCCGAGCGCAGCGGGCTCAGCTCGGGCGTTTGCTTCGCTCGGCCCAAGGAAGAGACTTCTCAGCCTCTGGGTTTTCCTTGGCAAATGTCTGAGCTGTGCTTGCTTTTCTAACGATGTTCAGCCGATGTGCTCGCTGCTGGGGCCAGGCACCAGCTGAGCTGCCCGCGTGCCCTCCCGAGGTCAGCCCTCGTGGGACGCTCGGCTGCCAGCGGCCGTGCTCGGGGCAGAGACGGGCTGCGGGGGGAGATGCCAGATGGCTGGGCAGGCCCTCAGCGGGGCAGCTGGTGGCACTCTGGCAGCCTTGCCCTGCGAATGTATGAGCCCGTCCTGCTGTCACCCTGCCCACTTTGGCCAGGAACCCCCCGGTGCCTCGGCTGGTGCGGGCAGCTGGTGCAGACTCCTCGTTTTCTCTGCTTCCTAAAGGAGGAAACTTCTCCAGCAGGAGGGCTGGGAAAGCTGAACACAGTCACTCAAAGGTTAAAAGGCGAAAGATGAATTTAAAATATAGAGGATCCAGGAATTTAAGGCATTTTTTTGAGTCTGGATGTCTTGGTTCGTGTTCTCCAAGCACCTGGATTCAACATATGCGACTGAGCAGGAGCAGAGGTGCTCCTGCTCTCCCTGAGGTTGTTTCTTGGCTCCCAGAAACGTGGTGTCATGGCTTGGGTGTCATGGCTTGGGTGCCTGCTGCCGGGGGGGGGTGCCCGGCACCGAGAGCACGTGCCCCTGTTTTCCCTGGGAGTTACAGGAGATTCACACCAGCCCCCTCAGAGAAGCTCAAGCAGAGCTGAGAGGGGATTTTGAGCAGAATTTTGTGCAGTTGCTCTCATGAGCAGGTTCAGGAGCCAGAATAGGCAAATTCCCACTGGCTTTGACCAGAGGGACAATAAACAAGGGGATTAAGTGGCCCTGTGTGGGGACAGCACGTCGGGCTCCGCGTTCCCTGGGGTGCTGGGTGACAGGGGGCAGCTGGAGCGGTTCTGGCTCCGTCAACGATGGTAAACTGCAGAAAAGCAGCTTGTGCTTTGCTGGGGACATCGGGGGGCAGCCGGGCCGGGGGTGCAGGGAGCAGGGGCTGCGATGTGCCAGCCACCCCCCACCCCCACCCCCGCAGGCGGGTGCCATCTCACGGCGATGGACGGGACGGGGACGGGGCGGGGGGAGCCCCCAGCCCACAGAGACCTCCCTTGGGGAGCATCGCCCCTCGCCCCCGCGGGAAAGCCGCACCTTTGCCCCGTGCTACCCTTGTGCCCTGCTTCTGCAGCCGCTCTTCTGCTTTATCCTCTTGAGCCCGTCGCTTCTCAAGAGAAGTTGATGGTCCTGCCTGCGTCCCGCTGCAGGGCCAGGGCTGCCGCTGTCCCCTGCCCCTGTCACCATCTGGGTTGGCACGGGTGCTTTGGCGTGGGGATCGGGATTTTAAACCCGATTTTAAACAGCAACGATCGGGATTTTAAACCACGCAATCTGAAGTCAACCACAGGGTTAATATGAAAATCTCCTCCATATCCATTCCTGCGAAATGACCTCTGCGGGGCCCTCCCAGGGACGCAGCGCTCTCGCCTCCGTGCTCTAGGAGACAGCGCTTGCCCCGAGCCCGGCAGCTCGCTGCAGTCCCCAGGCGCGTCCTCAGCGGCTGCTTTTCGTTATTGTCACCGCGTGGTACCTCACCCGCTCCCGTGCGCTTGGCACCGCAAGCTGCTGGGGGATTGCAGGAGTGTCACACGGTGTCCCCGCCAGCCTGGACAGGAGCTGGCATGGGAGGCTCATTCTGATCCAGCTCCTCTGTGCATTGCCCCAGCTTACACCAGGTCTGGATTTGGCCCAGTGAATGGGAAACATCTGCAGGAAATGCTCTTTTTTTCCCCCCTCCTGCAGCACTAGAAGCGCACAGGGTCGTGCAGTTCATTTCTGTGGATTTTAGAGCTGGCCCGTGCAGCTCAGCTGACACGACCCTGCTTGGTCCGAAGCACGGAGCCTGGCGGGCGGACGTGCAGAGCTCCCTCCCGCTGCCCCGCTCGCCGCACGGCTTCCAGGAGCTGGGCTCAAAGTGAGCTCCAGTTTGAGGAGATGGCCCTCGACCAAGCAGTGCCGGGCGTGCCAGGTCCCCTGCTCATGGCCTTCCCGCAGGATCAGCCTTTCCCGAGGTGCCAGGAGCCCTCCCAGTGACGGTGCGGTGCTGCAGCCGCTGCTGGGACCGGACCCGGCTGGGGAGGTGGAGACCACAGGGTCAGGAGGCAAAGCTGCCCGTGGCTCGGTTTGCAAGCCCAGAGGCCACTTGTTGCCCAGGGTCCCGAGCCCTGCTCCTTCCTCCCCACCTGGATGCCGGAGCCGCTGGCCGGGGCACGCGATGGATCACCGCTGCGCTCTGCTGCAGAGGTGCACCAGCCCTGCGTGCGCGGTGCAGAGGGGCGCTGCTTTCTGCCAGCGCCTTTCAAATTGGGTGTTTACACCGTCAGTTAGCAACAGCCTTGAAATAAAGCAAAAGCAGCCCAAGGAGAGGAAGGGAAGGACCAATTCGGCAAAGTGCACGTTGGTTTCACTCTCTGGAAAAGAAACAAAGCCCCAGGGCACAGCCCGTGCACTTGGAGCCTCTCGGTGACGGAATCCAGACGGCGTTTGTTTGGTAGCAGAAACCACACAGGTTAAAACGAGCATTACAAGAAGGAAACTGCTCATCACAGGCCCTCAGGCTGCTGAAGGTTTCTTCCCGCTGCTGAGAGCATCGTTCTTTCCTGGAGTCCTAGCCTGGGCCAAGCACCTTTTTCCTGGAGACCTTTTCCGTGCACAGCAGCGTCCACATGGGCTGAGTGTTTCCAAGCTGGGTGAGATCCGCCGTGCCGCACGGATCCCACCTGAGCAGCCCCCACTGCACCCTCTGAGCTCAGGGCTACTTCTCGGGTCTCCCCTGCAGGCAAGCCCTGCCAGCCTCACCCCTACCTGCAAAAGAGGGGTCACTGGTGTGCGTTGCCAGTCAAACTGGGGGGTTTAGCTGCAGAGGGCAGCAAGGGAAGTGGTTTTCCCACCCCCATGCCCAGGGGCTGTAGCTGGAAAGGGCTCTGCTGCCCAAGGGAAGGCTGGATGCAAGCTGGGGGGAAGCAGATGGTTCCAAGATCAAACCCGTCACAGGGGACGAGAAGCCAAACTGCTGACGGACGGGGCAGTGTTTAGCTCGGGCATGGAGCCAAATGAAATGTCCTTCCCAAGGCGTGGGGCTGCTGATGACCGAGAACACAAACCCTTGCTCAGGTCCAGAAGAGCCTGGCTATAAACAGAGCACGACCCAGCTGGGGCACGTGCTGCGGCTCGGTGGCGTTTTGGCTCGGCAGCGTTTTGGCTCGGTGGCATTTCGGCTCTGCTGCAGCATCGTTTCACAGCACAGACCCTTAATCCACGTTTTCATGGTGGTCAGGTGGTAGCCGCTGGTGCTGCCCATTCGAGGATGGTTTTAGCTGCCCAGTTATGGCACTGTGGCTCTCTGCAGGCTGTCCTGTCCCGTGTCCCCTCCTGTCCGTCCCCCCCCAAAAGGCTGGGTTGTCGGCCGGTGGGGAGCTCTCAGTAGCAGCGTTGTGTCGTCTGACGGCAGCGGAGATCGGCCCTCACTTTACCTCCCTTTCGCCCAGGTCCCGCTGCAGCCCCAGCCACCAGCAAAGCGTCCTCCTTGGCTGTGGAGCCCGGGGGGGTGAGGGATGGTTCCGCAGTGTCCCCAGGCTCGGGAAGTGCCTCCAGTCACTGCCTTGGCTGCTGCGGTCAGAGGGACCCATGCGTCTGCTGCCTCCCGGGGTGGGACGTGTTCCTGCTGTTTGGGTTTGGAGGGGCAGCAAAGCTGAGCTAAGGGCTGAGCTGTGGCTTTCTGGGGGCTGCCACGACCCCGCTGCCTGGGTGCAGCCTCTGGTACTTAGAGGCGTCGCAGTTCAAAGCCCCTGTGGACCCTGCAAACCGAAGGGAGGAAGGGGAGGTGCAGTCCCAGCATCCTGCCCAGGGGCGTTGCAGCTTCTGCAGGCCAAGGAAAAGGCTGGCTGCGTCAGGGCTGCTTCAAACGGCTGAGAAAAGTGCTCAAAGGTGCAAATCCGAATAGGCCCTGGGGCCAGCCGGACCCTCTCGGCCCCAGGCTGCTGCTGAGCAGCTGTATCGCTGCACCGAGGCCCTGGCTTGTGCTGTGGCCTTTAGGGAATCTGGCTTTGTTGTGATGAACGCCAGACATTGCACTCGGGATACACCACGCAGGGGTGAATCCTTCGTGCGTGGCTGCGGAAAGGCTACTGCGCAGGCACCGAGGCAGGGGAGCGATTGCTTAGTTCAGCCAAAGCAATTGGTGGGCACAAGGCTGTTTTCAGCCCGTCCCTGGCTGCGGCGGAGCACGTGAGAGACGTGCCGTGCTGGCTGGGAAGCAGGCGCCTGAGCGGCCGCTAAGTCCCCTTTGCAAGGGCAGAGGGAGTCGCAGCAGGGTGTCACGGGTCTGGCAGTTAGGGTGGTGGAAGCCTTGGGCTGAAACAGAGCTGCAGGGAAGCAGAGGGACAGCACATGGGAGCTTCCCTGGTCCCTGCAGAGCCCTCTTCTGCATCACTCTGTCTCGCCTCTCCTGCTGCATCGCCCCGTCTCCTGCTGCATCGCCCCGTCTCCGCCACGCTGCAGTTTGCTCCTGAGGAGCAGCGTGGCTGTGGAGGGGCAGGGCTCTTGCCTCTTCCTCTGCATCGGCCAGCGGCAGAGCCTGCACCTTGCCCGGTGGTGGTGGTGGCCATCCCTGCTCTTTGCCAAAGAGCCTGATGCCAGGAAGAGCCCTGAGCCTGCGTGCCCTGGGAAAACATCACCTTGGCAAGGCCCTGGATTGGCAGCGGGGCTGGGATTTGAAATGGGGGCAGAAATGCCGCTCCACCGCTGCGCACGGCCGTCCTGCGTGGTGACAGACGCTTGGATCTGGCGGCCGGGCTGCAGCACGGAGCCAGGGCTTGTGCTTGCTCAACAGCACGCTTCACCCCCAGCCTCAGAAAATCTGTAAGAGGAAATTGGATTTAAAATTGTTCTGCCTGGCTCCCAGGAGCGAAGGAGGGCTGAGGGAGGGAGGGGTCTCTCATCACCAGCTCATTAAAGGCAGAAACCCAAACCGCCCGGGAGAGCCCTCTGCGAGGGGTCATCTGCACAAACTCCTCCGCGGCCGCGCTGCGCGGTTGTGAACGCACGTTGTGCTGTGCCCTGAAGCCGTGTCCAAATCGGGACGCTTTTATTATTTTTAGCATTACTTGCAAAGTATCCCCTGTTCTCATCCTGTAGGACCAAATCCCAGGTGGTGTTTACTTTTGGAGACGTAAAGGCTTTGTTTCTGTAAGGTCTCTTGATGGAGTTGCGTTGCATTTTCATTTGCATTTTTCATGGATAACCGGGGGTGTGAGTCAGAGAAAACGGGCTTTGTGTCTGAGAGGGTGCATGGCCTGGGGGGAGGAATGTCCCTCCCCGCTATTCCTGAGGCCGGGATGGGATGGGAGCGGGACCGGCAGCCCGGTGGAGGACGGGCCTGGCAGGGGGGACAGGGTGGCCGTGTCCTGCTGCCCGCTCCGGGACGCACCAGGGAAGGGGCAGAGCGGGCACCCGGCAGATTTCCCTGAGCATCCTCTCCGAGCGGTGCCAGCACCCCCTCCTGCAGGCACGCTGCCCCGGGGAGGCGTTGGGTGGCCTCCGGTAACGGCTGTCCCCGTTCCACCCTCCAGCATCGTCCCCGTGCTCTGCCCCCGTGGTGCAGCTGCCTACTTTCCAAAAGCAAGAGGGAAGGAGCCCTGTGCACCCTCCGAGCCACCCTGCGTCCCCTCCCCACCGTCCCAGTTTGCACATCGATGTGCTCCTCGTCGATGCGCTCCTCCTTGTGGGGTGCGTTCAGAAAGGCCCCATTTGCACTCGCATATCCAAAGGCTGTAGGGGCAGGCAGCTGAGGTCTCAATCCATCTCCGAGGCTCGCTGCTGCGTGCACTTGACTTTGCCCTTGCCCAGATGTGCGTGCGTTTTATGTGCTGAGCATAAAAAGGCAGAAATTGCACGGGGTGGAATGTGTTGGAATTGGCACTTTGGAAAATGCACACTCTGCTGGAATGTGCTAACATCCAGCGTGCACAGAAGGGCAATTAACTCTATTTATGTTCATGAGACTGAATCTAAAACCGGCTTCAGAAAGCAGCTCGCTCACATTAAAGGGCTTTATAATCATTACGCTAAAGTATTGCTTTTGAAAACATTTTCAGTTTTTTAAACAGTTAGGATATTTATAAAATATGGCATCAATTACTACATATTTCTTTATTCACACTGATTATACAACCTATAATTATACTTAAGCCTCTTATTTGTATATCATGGCAGCAGTAAGAAAAGCTCTGTGCTTTGTCTGCGTGTTGCTCTTTCCAAAGAGCAGAGGGCTGCGGTCTCTCCCCTCCTTTGGAGGATGAGTGTGGTTGTGTTGCCCAAACAGCAGCAGCCCAGGTGCCTGCTCCCCCCGGCCAGCCCCTTGCAGAACACGCAGGCTGAGGCTGACAATTTATCGTGACAGGTAACGCTCAGCTTTGCGGTGTTCGGGCTCCGAGCGCTGTTTACAGCCAGCCTCTCGCAGTCGTTTACTCACAGCAAAACATTTTTCCTGGAGCCCTTTTGCTCGCTGTAAACCAGTCAGCGCCGGCACGATTAAACCCCCTCGCGCGGGCTGTCATCAGCACAGGGAGCGTGGACTCCCGCTGCCCACAGCCGCGCTGCCGGCGCGCTGCCGGGGACCCTGCGCGCTGCCCTGGGACGCTGCTCCGCTTGCACCCGCCCCGGGGACGCGGGGGGTAGCGGGGGCCCAGCCCTGAGCCGGGGATGCTGGAAGCATCCAGCTGGGGTACGGCTGGCCACGGCTTCGCACCTCCCTGCTGCGAGCGGCTGAAAGCAAAGCCCCTGCTTGAACTGGGGCAACTGGCCGTGCCCTTCGGCGAGCGGCACTGGCCTGGTCGGAAATAGCTTGGCTCTTGTCCCGGCAACTGCGATAAACTAGCTAGGGAGGAAGGATGGTCCTGTGGGACTGGGCCTTGGTTACTCTGGCTTAATTTCTGATTTGTGACACGACCATGGAAGGAACTGCCTGCGAAGGCAGGGAACGCCAAGGCTCGCTCGGTACTGCAGTTTCCGCACCGGTCTCGCTTTTCAGGGAATCTGCGTTACAAATAAGCAAGGAGATACAGTAAGATCAAATATTTCTTTTATAAAAAAGGCATTTGCACTAGCTCCCAGACTAAAGGCTGTCAAGTGTCCGATACAGTCTTTGCTGCACGATCTGTTCAGAAACAAGAGTATCAGTTATTTGGTTTAAATGTTAGAATCCCTCTTGTGGACGCAATTTTTGTGTGAGTTCTGCTGTAAACTGAAGGCAAACGAACACATATGAATAAAAAAAGGCCACACCATGGCCATCGAGAGGCATTCGTTACTCTCACAGGCAAGTGTGTGCTCAGGATGAAGTCTAGAAAGGGGCAGCTAAACCAGCTGGAAGTTTTGAGGTGGACTCATCTGGACATTTGCTTAGAGACGTGGTGTAGTGGTGGGATGGCAGGGTTAGATTAATGGTTGGACTTGATGATCTTAAAGGGCTTTTCCAACCTAATGATTCTATGATTCCCCACACCACGGTGGAAAGAGCCCAGTTTGCCCGCATAGACTGAGCCTACAGGCCCTCTGTAGGGCTCAGCAAGGCCCCACACCCCGAGAGGGACCTGTTCCCGGAGAAACCCCAGTGGGGGAAATACAGAGTCAAGGGCTGGCAGCACGTATAGTAAAGGGAACGGCCTGGAAACAGTGACAGGCTTTGCCTGAGGGGTACGAGGAAACGATCAGGTGGGACATTGGCTATGATGATGGTATGAACCATGCCCGTAAGTTATCCCAATAAATCCTCTGAGGGCCCCGGCTTGTTTCTGAAACTATGGGAGCAAGTTGGTGTTTCATCAGATGTCGGACAAAGCTCTGGCTGGGATGGGTGAAAGGTGTGGCCTGATGCAGCCGACGCCGTGTTTGGCACGTTCAGAGTAAGGAGACAAAGAGACGTCTACTTGCCCGACTTCGGTTCTTACCCTGATTTTCCTACGCGTGTGCACGATACCGCAAGGGTTAAGGGAGCAGAGCACTGACATTTCGGTGCATGCAGGAGCTCCCCGGCAGTGGATGAAGCGTGCACACAGCTTTCGCTGTCACGCTTGAGGGATGTGCAACAATAGGCAATCAGTCAGCGCGGGGAGCCAGACGAGAGCTCGGGAAAGAGCTGCCGGGAGTTACTGGCGTGGCTGGGAGAGCAAAGCCCTCCTGTAACAGAGCATTGTTCTCCTGGATATAAATCTCAGCTGAAATACGGACGCCAGGCGCCCAAGGACTTCCCAAAGCTGGAATGTGCATCAGCAATAACTAAACCCCACGTGCCCTGCACAGGATCCTATTTATCGCCTTATGCTGTGGCGTGAAATCCCCTCCCTGCAAGGCTGGGGTGACAGAGGGCTTCCAACTGGTGATGAAATCGGGGTCAAGTGACAGGGACGGCCAGGGGAGGAGGTGGTTGTGCTTTCCTTGGTAGGAGCAATGCCCGGGGCGCGTGCCCCTGCCAAGCACGTCCTACCCAGAGCCGGTGCAGCCACGCTGCGAGTCAGGGCTGGGTGAAGTTCACCAGATACGGAGCGTTTTGGGGCAGGACTGGCTGGTGTCTGAAGGCAGCATCACCCCCAAACCGTCAGAGGTGGCTCTGCCTTTTATCTCGGATGTCAGCAGGAGCCGTGCTCAGCCCCATTTCTCCGAAGCGCTTCCCTCCCGTCCAGCGTGGAGCCAGGTCCCGGTCTTGCCGTGAAGGCAGCCATCTCCGGCCCGTCGATGCACCCGTATGAGAGGCAGGGTGCCGGGACAGTGACATTCCTGTGCTTGGCCAGGACAGTGAAGCCATCCCTCGCTTACTGGGATAGCAGCATCCGCCGAGATAAGAAGGGCAGAGAGGAGCACACAGGGTGCTACCCCAGCACAAGGCACCCTCCTCGCTTCAGCCGAGGACAAATTCCCGTTTTGTCCCGGTACAGTTCCTGCAGCCTGGAACGTGACTGGAGATGACTGAGTAACAAACCCAACGGAAACGGCCGTCATCTTTGCTCGGTCGGCACGCAGCAAGCAGCGTGTGCGCGTTCTCCCTGACGGCCGGGGAAGGTTTTCCGCCTCGCTCCGTAGCTGTTAGCAGCGATGGCTCCCAGGTGGCGGTCTGGGATTCGTGCTGTGCTGGCAAGTGAGGAGCTATTGTTCCTCTCCTCGACAGAAGGGCTGGGCGAGCCCCAGCTCAGCGTGGGCTATGGATTTGCTCGTTCTGTTTATGGCTGTCAAGTTTTGCATTGTTTCTGCCGACCTCTGCGCGCCAAACGCTTTTCCACTCTTGTGAAACTGGTGCTTGCCTTCTCAGAAAATCTGGGAGCTGTACAGCGGGAGAGCTGGAACCCAGCTTCATTTTTCTACCCTGTTCTTCTTCAGCGGTTGTTCTGTTCCGCTCAGCGACGGAACGGTAATTCTGGTAACGGACACACAGCGGGAGCAGACGGGCTGGTCTAACTGAGAGCCTGGGTCACTTCCAAAATCCCTGTGGTGTACTTCCTAGGCCAGAGCTGATCCTGGAAGCTCCTCGTTCCCTGTGATTACATCTTCTCCGTTGCCTGTAGGCCTCCTGCCCTACCTGGGGCTTCTCCTAAGTGCCCTTGCACCGCTCTTCTGCTCCTGCTGCGCGCACTTGGCACAGCCTGAGATACTTCTGGAAAGGGGAAGAGCATCCTCTGCTTATCCACGCGACCGCCCTTCCCCGCCTGAACAAGGACCTTGCTCCTGCAGGCAGAATGGCTCAGCTCCGGCTGGGAACCCAGAGCTCCTGCTCCTTGATAAGCGTCTCATAATACCCGGGCTGTTTCCTCAGAGTAAAAGGGACTTAATGGCAGGATACTCGTATCGCTTCTGTGCAAATATCAGATTGCAGCCTAGAAACCAATTGCCTGCAATTACAGGGCTGAATTAAGGGGAAGACAGACAGCGGCACGTAAAATATGAACGAGGGTCATTGTTTGCCTGCAGATATTAAAATTTCTTCAGTTCGGTCTCAGAAAAGCGCTCTTGTGTCTTCCGGAGTGGCACAAAATTTGATCTGCTCCTGCTTTCAGCTTTGGGATGGAGTCCAAAATTAATTCCCTGCAGATCACCTTACTTCATGAATACGAGGAGCTCCTTCTGCAGTACCTGTGCGGAGAAAACAACCGGGGGGAACGCGGCTGGAGCTGCACAGCGGGACTGAGCGCTGTCCTGGGGCTCGGGGACGCCTTTCCCAGCGCGGCGGCAGATGCTGGGGCATGGGGAGCAGCCAGGGGAGCGGGCAGCGTGCACTAAAGCAGCACCCCCTGAACTCTCTGGTTTATGTTTGACCCTTCCAAAACGCACTTCTCCTCGCTTAAGGCACGCAGGGGGAGTTCTTTAGCAGCCGAAAAGGTTACGAGCAGTGAATGGGGTTGCCCAGAGAGGGGGTGGAGGCCCCATCCCTGG
>BOSO01007977.1:167664-196717 GCA_018403395.1 Gorsachius goisagi | reverse complement strand
CAGCCCGAGATCTTCCGGCCGCTTGTCCCTATACTACAGTGAAGGCCGACAGTGCTTCTTTCATCTTCTGCAGTTGCAATAGATTTACTCTTGGGGTACCCTTTCTTCTCTCGTACCTTCCCCTTTGTCCTACTCCTAACTCTTACGTTATTTTCCACCCATGCCCACTTCCCAATGATCACATGTAATCTCCCCTCATTTATGTAAGAAGAAGAATATCCATAGATCCCAGTGCAGTGCCCTTCCATCTAATAGCAACTCAAAGGGGCTGAGGGCCAATCAATATGCATATAAGCAAACTGCACAATGCTGAACCTAGACTCCTAGAGACCTAGTGGTCTTTTGCCCCTGAATAAAGGGAGGATAAGAAAAAAATAGCATATTTACATCACTGAATTTTGATGCCTCCGAAGAGCCTCCAGTCTTTCATTAGGCCATTTTTGACAGTGAAAATAAAATCTCTGCTATTCCAAAACAGGTCATGGAAGTTACCACACTCTTCACATTCATCAGTATCATCATGAGCTGAAACTTTCTTATTTCATTTATTTCTCTTCCTTAAATGAAGAGGCTGCTTTCAACATACTTTGAGCCAGGACATCAAATTTCTTCTCCCTTCCTCTGCCAAGACTGCAAAGCCCCATCCAAAACCCTAGCTGAAACCTTACCAGTCCACACCAAGGCCACCGTTCTGTGTGTGCTCCTGAAATCACTACCAGACATCTGGTATCCAAAGTATCTTTCCGCACTGTACGGTGCTTAATAAACAGCCCCAAATAGTATACAACCGTATAACAACTGACACCTCAGTTTGTAACACTCAGTGTGGAAACAGGCCAAATTCAGTTCCATTTCTTCCCCATGACTGCAACTGATACTGAACATCCATCCAGCATTGCCGTGAACTGCAGGATAGCAGTAGCTTTGCACTAGAGACAAGGCTAGACAGAAATGACGTGCTGCTCCCTCCCTGCTCCCCTGCCCTGCCCAGCACTAGCAGTTACCAGTACATACAAACATCTGGCATCTAGTCCGAAATCACCCACTGCTCTTCTGAAAGCATCTCTGAAAGCAAAAGTACTGTGAGTAAATTCTTGCCTTTTATGCATTACCTACAAATGCAGCATATTGTTCCTATTCCCCTGCATGTGTTTTGATACAGAAAAGTGTAGCACAGGAAAAGGGCATATAAGTCCTCCCTTTCATATCTATAAGCTGACAGACTTTAGCTGCAGCTTTCTGACATAGTCAAGGCAACAGCCACAGCACGTTCCCCGCCATGCAGAACAAGCCTAGTGCTCACCAGAATGACAGTACCTGCGCGATTCCCAAGGCACCAAGGATTTGTCTTCCTCCTTTGTCACTGCTGGGATGGAAGGAGACATTTCTTGTTTTCATTGGGTGGGAAACAAAACCTCCTTGTTTCTTAAACCTGCATTAATACAACATATTAAAATCTCTCTTCAGTGGGCAGGACTTCTACATATCAGCAAGTTGTAAAAATATTTTGATCTTCTCTGCCAAACTTCTTTTTGGAATGAAAGAGACATGGAAGCTTTTTTATAGTCTGTAGTGACTTCTTGGATATTTTTATTTATATAGTTATATATATGAAACTATTGATATCTCTATGTAGCAACAGATACAGCTCACATATTTCTAACAAATGAGACTGTTACCAGATGTATACTATGAATTGCCTGGAGATACTACCACAGAATTGTATGTTTTATCATGCAAGATGAAAACTAAATTGTTTTGTTCCCTTGTTGACTGCAGTGCACACAAGGAACTCTGTAAAGTCCAAATTACAGCTGCCGAACTTTTGCAAATTCCCTAGCCAATTAAACAAAAATAAAACGGATTCTTGAAATCATTACAATCTGAAGCAACCTGGAAAATATGTGGGTGGAACTGATGGAAAGATGGAGGAAGGAAGAAAAATGCACCAGGATACATATAACAAAACCACATTTTCCTTGAAGTTTACTGCTTACATGCCCACTGATGGAGAGGGATGCAACAGTTGAGACAAATGATATAGTGTCAATCTGAAATCAGTTATGCTAAGTATGCTACATAATTCCAAGGTTTCAAATCTACATTAATGGCCCCTACGTATCAGTTTTGATGTTCAAAAGCCACAGAATCACTAGAGTCCCAAATATCAAAATGCAGTCAGTCAAAATTACAAACGACAATTGCAAAGCTGCTCTAAGAAATTAAGATGAAAGGCTCAGGAGCTCAGCAAATTTGCCAGACTATACAGCCAAAAAGTCTTCTTCCAGTCAAAAGAGGAAGAGTCTCCAGTCTCGGCATCTGTGAAAGATGAGGTATTCCACCACCTTTTGCAACAGCTGCCCAAAAGCCATAGAACATGAGGGCAATATGGAGAAGTTAAGGGTCAGTATCTGCAGTTAGCGTATTTTCTTACATTCCATTTTGGAGGGCAAATTCTTTTTTCAGCTGGCTGAAAATATGAAGGAAACTTTTTAAAGAAACTATGGACATATCAGCTCCAAGCATTCAAAAATCACACACAAATGCATGACCTTCAGGAGTCATAAATTCAGCTTAAACATCTGAGATGAAGACTTATTCTCAGTGAAGTAGATGGCAGATTTGATTTCAACAGAGTATAGATTCCACTCTGTCAGATTTCCTAAAAAGCTTCAGGTTGATTTTATTTGCAGGTCAGGTTTTTAAGCCTGCAAGGTACATTCAAGTTACATTTTCAATTTTTTCCCTGCAGAAGAGCTAAAAAAACCCAAACCACCAACTACTTAGATTCTGGAAGAACTGGGATTCTCATTAAAAAAAAATAATAAAGAGGCACAGACCTGGAACTTCAAAATATGCCACATTTGAGACACACAATGAGGGAACATTTCCGTAGTTCAGGACTGTCAAAATCCACCTAGTTAATAAACTTTAGCAGGAATGAAGGGACTAACATTGTCAACTCTGCTGAGACTGGTCTTGGTTTTTTATTTTAAATAATGGGTTCTAAATTAAGCCAGTAAAATAAAAAGCGTAAGTTTAATTGCAAGAAAAGCAATTTTGGGGTATGGTAAAGGAGCACACCCACCTCCTCCCCCCACACCAGGGTCTGGAGTTTCAAAAAATCAGCAATGGTTTCTACTATCCATCTTACTAAGACAGGATTTCACATGGAAATAAATTCTCTTCTACCCAGGCACGTCATTTTTTGCCAGCAATGTTTCTGAATAAAAGTGTGCAGTGTTAAAAATGATAAAAGCACAGCCTCTTACATTTACCAATGATCAGGTACAGGGACAAGGAGCACAATTTGTGCAGAGCAGTCAAATTTAGAGAGCAGAGAATTTCAATGGGCTCTAATATATTACTGTTGGGAATGTAAACTCTATGCACAAACACGCAAATTTAGGTCATTACAACCCACCAAAATGGAATTTTTGTAGGCCATTAAGAACCAAAGAGATAGCTTATCTTCCAGCAGCTGTGGAAAGACAAAGCAAACCCTTAACAAAAAAGAAAGAAGGAAAATATTTTAATTGGTCCACCCAAAACATTACTTGGCATAACACTTTAGAGTGGCCCACAGAACTACATGTGGAAATACAAGCCCCCCAAAATGTGCCCACGTTGGCTGTGAGATGCACTAGTAACTTGTAATCATGCTGAATTGCTTCTCTTCCCTCTTTCTCAATTTCTGCTTTCCTATCTCTCAATAAATCTGATTAAATTGTGCTTGCTTAGTGAAGGGCGAAGGAAAGAGGAGATGGAACTGGCTAGGATTGAAAAGAAAAGCAAGGAAATGAAAAAGGCAAGAAATAGAAGTTGGATTCTTTTTTTTGAGCCTTCTGTGCCCTATGACACTTAACACTGTGCAACTTTAAACAGAAAAAGTTTTGGAAAAGCTCAGAGCAAATACTATAAAACAAAGGAAAAAACCAGCTTCAGATAAAACGTTTTTCTAAGCTCTGTGTCCAGATTACATTCTAATAACATAAGCAGAGGCAGGGGTCGATTTTTAAGTTACCTGTTAAACTCCAATCTAATCAGCCTTGTAACTAGCTTAAAAATTTGGAAGCTTTTCTCTGCTTTCAAAAGTTACAGAGTTAGACATCAGTTCTTCATACTGCTGTACAAGCCTTTATGTCATGACCACTGAAAAGAGTTCTTCTGAATACACTTCAGACACAGGCATGGAAACCAAATACGGAAAGTAGGGGGCTTTTTTGTTTTAATCCCCTGAACAAGAAATCCTAGGCTGAGAGGGCAGGTGAAACTCGGTTTTCAAACCCTGCATTCGTTCAGGGTGCAGTGTTACTGTCAATTGTGTTGATGGCTGCCCTGTAAAGGAATTTGTGAAGGATTTTCTAAAAAAACCCCAACCTAATAAAGAAAAATCCGAGCCACTTGATCAGGTTCACCACCACACTTTTTAGCTGACTACTCCATATGATCTTTTGTCTGTCTCCACTCCTCCCCGTCTGTTCAGATGGAACAGTGCCCACTCTCAAATTGGACAGTCCCTGTTGCAGAGATGCCAGATGCAGAATGAATACTTGAACAACAGGAAAAAAAAAAAAGTAGCTTACAGACACTTCTGACTGCCAGCGAGACACGGCTGCATTTCAGAAAGCACATTAGAAAAAAAAAAAACGCCTACACCAAAAAACCCAAGAAACAGCTGTGGCTAACTTTCAAAAGATGTAGCTGAATTACAGTTGCAAAGTAGACAATTGCCTCCTCGGCCGTGCGTGTGAGTGCGTTGGCAGGCCAGCAGGTACTGGCAGCAAAAAGTTATTAAGAGTTAAGATTTGCTAGATGCATTAATCAAAGAAAAGAAAACTTTTAAGTGGGTCAGCTCAGAGAGCACATTGTTTGCAACGTGCATCTCGATGCCAGAGGAAGCCCTGGCCAGCAATTGTTTATTGCCACTAACGTTTCTCACAGCTTTTGCTGATAAGGTGGTGGTAGGATGCAAACACTACTAGGTCTGAGAAGTAACATTTTATATATTTTTTACTGTACTGAAGTCCCAGGAAATGTCACTTGCCTGCTCATTTATTTCATCAAATATTGAGATTGACATTTTATTCAAATCTATCTCATTTGTTTGCCAGTAATTGCATAGCAGTATATTCTTCCGTACAATAGGGAAATGACGGAAAACAATAGGGATGTGAGGGGAAAATCCAGCCACTGAAAAGTGTACCCAGCAAAGCTCCGGATACAGTGATGTTCCCTACTACCTGCATCCAATGGCCTGCACCTGTAAAAAGTACTTTTGTTTTCAGATTTCTTCCGGTCTCTGAGGAAATGGGTTCAGGGAAACACAAAAAGCAGACAGTCAGATATATAACCAGGCTCAAGTCTTGACGGAAGTTCAGGGAAAGCTGTCTAGAAGAGAGGAGCAGCTTTTCCTGATGGCTGAAAAGGTGGTGATGATCCACTGAACCACTGCTTTACCAGGATGAGTGGTGAACCTGGAGGCAATGTTTGACTGTTACATGACCACAGTGTAACTTTGTGTAAATAGCTGAGATACTGCTTAAGTCTAGGCTAGGGGTTAAACCACAATAGTGGTTTAACTTTTAGGCTCAATCTTGCAAGGACACAATCCCAACCTGTGGCCTGCTGAAAAGCCCAGCGTCTGCCATTGCTCCCCCTGCCCCAAGCTTCAAGTCCATGCCCTTCTGCCTTGAACTACTATGAAAGCGCCTGGCTAGAGAATACATTTTTAAACAGGGAAGAGTTATTAAATGCTAAATTTCCACCAGTATAAGTCATTTAGTATTAATAACTTCACTTCATAATTAACTTTGCATAACAATAGCAGCTGGATACCCTCATAGCGTGATAAGCAACAGGCTCCTCTGCCCTGGAGACAATACAATCAAAACTGACAAAATAGGGAAAAAAAAAAAGGATAACGTACAGAGAGATTAAGTGACTGTCCAAGGTCACACAGACCATGAGCCATAGAGGCTGGAGCTGAACCCAAAGACTGGGAGTTACGCTAGCAACTACTGTTATTTTAATTTTCCTAAAGCAGACGGCCCTAAGGCAGCACAGCAAAGGAAGGATGGTGTATTATGGATCTACTTTGCACCTGAGGATTAGTTACCCCTGAGGTCAACCAAATGAACCAGCAGAGCAGGGGCTGATCCATCTGCAGTTCAGGAGGCGGTCCTTCCTCAGCCACAGCTCTACAGTGAACGCTGAAAGAGTTAACAGACATCTTTGGTGGCATCGCTTAATTTGACGTTTTAGACTGGCTCTGTTATGAATGCTACTGAGACAATGTGAAAGCAGATGAATGTCACAGCAGTATTAACATGGAGTGATGTTAATGTTTATTAACCTAAAAAGATTTGGGGAGCATTAAGGAATAAAAACAGATGGGTGTCCTGCAAAATATTTTTCTCTGCCAAAGCCTTGTCTCCATTGACTCTTTGCCACCATGAGTGTCACCTACACCACTGTTTCTGGGTTTGTCCCTGACTGTCTCAGCATTTTAAATATCCGGTGAGATAACAACACTTCTTTATTTATGTGATGACAAAGAAAAGACAGGAAGGGGTGGCACTGCTTATCTGCTTTTTTATTGTTGAAGTATTAGCAGGTTATCTGTATCTCTAAACACTTATAGCAATTTGATTTTGAAATCGGTTTCACTGCTGCCCTTTTCACCTCATTTCTCAGAAGATTTGGAGTCACATTCAGCATTGATTCCCCTTCTCTGACCCTAGGGATATTGAAAAGATACTTAGGTTCACTAAAAACTCAAGAAAATCTCCGCACACTTTCTCCATCAAGGCTTTATTTTGATCAGTCTCCCAGCCTATTTATCATCTACCCCACAAGTTACATACATAAATGTGATTTTTTCTATATTTGTGGAACTGTCCAAGAGCTGATTATTAAGGTATGTTCAACAAGCACCTGCCACCGAAATTCAATCATAAATGCAAATAGAACTTGCAGACAAAAAATTCAACCATGTTCCTTCTCCCATGCTGTGAGCAATTGTACATTGTTTTTTCCTGCATTGACTGAATCTTTGATACATAGCTGTATCCAACTTTGAGCACCATCTTTTAGATCTGAATAAAACTGTCTTTCAGTGTTGTCTTCCATATTTGATCATGCAGAGCAGAAGGTATTTAATTGAAATGATTATCTTTAGAACACAAAGATGCTAAGGTGCATATTCTGCACTCCTTCTGCTCTTGGGAGGAGGGCTGAGCAGGTTCCTGCAGTACTCCGAGTAGTTATGCCTGAACAGCAATGCTTTAAAATTGATCCAGTTTTGGTAAATCAGTCAATGATTTTGGCTAATAAATCTGGTTAACCTGGGTTAAACCATGCCCTTCTTTTGAAGCACAGGTCCTGATGGCATCCCTGGTTTTGGGCAGCACTTTCAACAGCTTTCTCTGCTTGTGAAGGAGATAATGGCTTGCAGCAAATGAGTTGCTTTTCTGCATACCACAGAAAAACATTATTTCTGTTGAGCTCTATGTCCTTGTGTTGAAGCTGCTTGCCTATTTCTCTTTTTTCCCCAGAAACTCATATGTAAAGGAATCTCCATGTTACTGCACCAAAAACTTCTATGAAATGCATGTATTTTATCTCATCGTCATCATTTATCCATACAAAACATGCTTTCATTTGTCACAGTATTTCAACCATTGAAAAAAAAGTTTTCTTCAAAGTGGGTATCCTAAGAAAGAAGCTTCTGCCATCAACCTCTTCACTTAACCAGTGTCTTCTGATACAGACTTACAGACAGACTGCTACAAGTCACAGCCAATACTATACCAATAGTATTTTATATCCTATCATTATGAATCACCATAAAACAAAAAACTATTCTTCAGCCCAGGCAGGCATTAAGGACACATCACACATCGACAGTAACTTCACTCCACTGACATATTCTTTTTCCTTGGTACCAGATTATATTTAAATATAAATCGTTCACATAAATAAATAAATAAATAAAAGACCAGGGAAAAATCTGATCCTTTGCAAATGAGAAACTCTGCTACTGATACCACCAGGTCAACCAGGAGCAAACTGAGGCTTTTCAACTTGAATTGTGTGATCTGAGGTGAATTCCCATTCTTAATGAGACATTTACTAAACTTCTGCATATATACAGAAGGCTAATTTACTTCTTGAGAGATCAGTCATGTTACCATCTCAATCTAATTAGAGCAATTTTTCTTTAAAACAATATTGATTTTAGATTAAAGCTTTCCATTGTATTGCGAGTAGGCAGTGTTTCCCTTATTTAACCTTGGTGACACGTAATGTCAAATTCAACAAACAACTATTTATTAAAGAGCATAGTCAAAGCAATTTTGACTCTTAAAAGAGAAAATTAGTTAAATTGTGCTAATTGCTCTATCAAATTAATATAATACATTCTATTATAAAGGGAAAAGTTGCATACTCTTTTTTTTTTTTCATTCATAACGTTCCAGGAACATCAGAAAATATTTCTGCTGCACACATAAGTTTTCTTTGGTTTTTACTGTACCTTTGGATCATGGTTTGACTCCTGTGCTCTGTGTCAACATGAAATGCGTTAATGTTCACTTTTCACTGTTAAGTTTCATGGTTGTTCTCAAAGGTAGATAGAAACCAGCATTTACCCAGCTGGTGTCATGTCCAGTTAAGAATCTATTTTCTATTTTCTTAAAATGCACTTTTGCCAAAAGAAAAGAGTTCTTCTAAAGGGAAAGGCTAAACCAGTACATCTTTCAGAAAAGGAACCCTTCAGTCAGCCAGAGCACATGAAATTTAGAAAGTTGAAGTTTGGTGCATTTATGAACAGGAACTCAAGTGCCTGTTTCCCACTAGTTTGAAGCAATGAAAGAGAAGTTGCTTCAGCGCACCAGGAGAAGGGCCATGGAGCTATTCCCACTTCCATCTTCAAAAATACAGCAGACAAGTGCAAATGGGAAACTGAAGGCTGGCACTAGGCTGAGATCATTTATTCACACCAGATGTCTGCCAAAGGATTGCAGGTGGTCAGCATAGATACTTGCCCATGACTGTAAATAACCCTCGATTTGAAGAAACAGTGAAGGGGAAAAAAAAAGTTTACTGGCCCACTTGCAGATTTGGTAGCCTACAACCCAGGCTATGAATGCACATAAAAAGATGGTGGCGCTATGACTGAGTGGTATGCCATCTTCCACTAACCCCAAGACAAGGAGAGTGAGGAAGCCACAAAAAACCCCACCCCACAAGTATGGAGAAAATGAGATATTTGGGAAAAGGGCGAGCAGTACAGAGGGAATATAACATTTGGCTTGACTCTAACTAAATATTTTAGCATTGCTAGAGAAACCAAGACAAAGAGAAGCAGTTTTCAGAAGTATGTTTGCAAGATGCCTGATCCTGAAGCTGGTTTGTGCATTCAAAACATGTCTACACCTCCAGCTACACTCACCATAGTAGGCTGTAATAGCTGCAGTCTTGCAGGTAATGGGTAAGTTCCAGTTATTTTGGTAATGTTGTTCAGTTCATCATGGTTACAATCCGTATTTTCTTGCCACAGCCTGTATGAATGATGGAGAATGTTGACAATTTTATATTTACTGTCATTTTGGGTGTTGTTTTCCTGCTAATACAGGAACTTACTGTAATAAAAGCAGTCGATGTGTATCGGATGTTTTTATTCAGTACATTTTGGTGGGTTTCTGGTTCCCCAGAGAGGATCTGGAAAGCTATACCTGGATCCAATGAACACGCACAGGTTACATCTCCTTGCTGAGACCCTAAATTTTTCATGCATTAAACAAACAAACAAACAAAAACTATGAAGAGAATGTTTTTTTATATTTTTCCATGCCTAGTCACCTTTATGAGTTACAAAAAAACCATTTCATGTGCCCAGACCACATGCTACCGCAGTGGAAAGAGGTGCATGACCACAGCCACATTACTGTAATCAGTGCTCAGGACTGAGACAGAGAATTGCATTGCTAGCACAGCGATGCTGTACCTGGGTGCAGGGACAAGAACGATCATCTTCAAAGTCCTTCCAGTACACCAGTGTCTGATTATTAGTCTTAATTCTCAATGGTCTCATCTCCTTCTCCACGCACATTTAAGGGCTTCACTAAGACAATTTTGAAGGCTATTTATCCTCTGAGGTTTTCTTTCTCATCCATTAAAAAAAAGAAATAATTCAGAGGTGCATTCCTCTTCAAGAGGCTCTTGGCAGAAACAAACATTTCATTATGGCCCTCTATTTAATGAGGATGGCTTATCATTAACTTATGTTTTAAGAAAAAAAAATTCCCATAAAGTCTAAACACACTGATTCATGTTATTAAAATTATATTATGCTACAAATAGAAAGGAATAGAAGATCCTCTAAAGGCAGAACCCTAGTCTGGACCTTGAAGTCTATTTTTGTGTTTACCATTGTGGTAAATCATGGTGGTGGCGGTTACCACTTACATCCTGAATGACTGGCTGAGCCACCCAGGTTCCCTACTCTTACAATGCTAAGTAATGAGTAAGATTTAACAATCTAGCCCTTAGATGCCAAATCTATCACAGGCTGTAACTTCTCCCATGCCCAGTATATTTTGCAGGGTTTACATAACTTGTTGCCAGCCATTGATTATCAGCAACAGGCCTAATAAATTCCCATGAGTTTTTGCTAAATTCTAGCTGAGTCATCACACAAAAATCCAGAAAAATTAATTAAATGGTCTGGATCCTCAGTGAGCTCTACTTCTGCTTATCATTTCCAAATGATAACCGGGCAGACTTAAGCAGGCAATCCTTTCATGAGGGTAGGAGGAAAACACAATCTGCCACATGTTCAAACCAACTCCTGCCCTGTGCTGGGAGTAAGTGACCACTGGGACCACAGTCTGTAAGTCAAATTATCTCACTCTTCCACTTATCACCATGTAGGCTGGGTAAGGAGGCCTCATTCCACCAGAGATCAGCCTGTGACAGAGCTGTGGGTGCCCATGTTTATCGCTTATTCTGGAGAAGCTAAAGGGGTTTAGCCCTGGGCTGGATCCCCATCCCCATAAGCTGAAGGAGAGCTGACAGTCTGCTGGGCTTCCAGCACCCTCTGCGATAAACTACCCCTTGGTCCTAAAAATGGAATGCATGTATGTGGGAAATGAACTGGCCATTGGACTTGGATCAGGGTATCCATGGAAAGCGACACCAAGAACAAATTCAAAAATAAAATGAAACAACAACTTGCAAACGACTAAAACAAAACTTCAGTCTCCACTTATAGGTGGAAAGTCATTAGTGTCTCACAAGATAAAAGCGTGGGTGAAGAAAGTAACACGGACTTCTAGATGCTATTTTATCATTGCATTTAATGTTTGAAGCTACGTTTACACTTAGCTAGGAAAATAGCCTCACAGAGCCAAGAATCTTCCCTGTTGATGGACCGCAGATCAGACATAGTATTAATTCTTTCGAGAGTTCCACTATCTACTCTCTACGATACCTCTACTGGAAATAATTGCAAAATGTTCTAGTAACAATGCAATTACTTTTAAATTGTCAAAAGATACGAAAATTTTCTGCTGAAGTTCATTTTTTAAAAGATATTTTAGAGTTCTGTGTAGTCATGTTTTTCACTTCTTTTTTTCCTGCCAAATCTTTCAAAATGTTTCACAATAAAATACAAGAAGAATCCTTCAGATTCTATTTGCAGAGTAGATGATATACATATAATGAAGTTTGTCTTCGTAAATGTCTAGATTTCTAAAAGGAATGTTGACCAACTTAACATGGAAAATAAAGTAACCTTAAAATCAGTTTTAGCATCAATCTTTTCCATTTCAGTAACAGCTGCTGTTCTCTCTACCCTAAATACACTCATGGGTGAACTTCTGGACCAGTAGTCACTGCATATTGTTTTAAAAGTGACTGAAGTACACTAAATCTCATTGACTTTCAGTTTCGCTCAACATGGCATGCCCCCTGAACAGTAAGTGACAGATGTGTCTATTGTCCACAGTAGGACTTAAAAGGCATCAGTGCCTTTTTGACAGGATTCATTTTCCCACCTAAAATGTTCTGTCAGACAGAAGTTGGCAGAATCACTATAGAAATTCCTTCTTCTTGGATCACAACCGTTAAAACAGAGCTTTTAGAAAGACATCTGGAGGGCTTCTGAACCTGGTATGCTATCCCACGTCCAAGAAAACTGATGCATCTTGCTTGCTGATGGATTCAGGAAGAATTCAAAGCTTTGAACTCCTTGCTGTGAAAAAAGGGCTAACTCACTGTCATTGGTACTGTCATTTGGATGACAGAAATAAGTCCACTTTGGTTTATTTGTGTGATACTATTTGAATTTATTCTGACATAATGTCTGTTTCTGGAATGATGGGACATTTCCATGTCTGTTGCCCATATAGCAAAGAGTTTGGCCCTTTTCACCAACGAACAGCAAAAGGAGGGTGAGAAGGGATTTTGTACATTTTCTCGGACTAAATAACCATTGTACAGGCACAGCAAAGAGAGACCACAGAGAGCAGCCAGGGAGGCTCCCCAAAATGGCCCATGCAGAGGTTAGGGCTGCAGCAGGGCTCTTTTGCTTTCTGATGCTGACAGGGGAGCAAAGCGTAGCGTGTCAAACCTCCCAGTGCTCCTGGAACAAGCAGTAACTAGGCCATCATTGCCAGCTTTATGCCCATATTGAGACCTCCTATAAAAGCAGAATACTTCTCGGGAAATCTCTGGGCAGTTTAATGCTCCTTAGCACACAGTAATCAATCCAAAAGAGTGAATTTAATGAATTTAACTTCAAAAGGTAAATTTGCGCAATCATGTCATTTTTCACTGCAAGTAGCCTCTATTGCAACCCCCAGATCTTGTGCGCTAGCTGCTGTGTGTAAAATAGCCAGATCTCCAAGGAAAACACTCCATCCTGTACAAAGATTTTAACAGCTGAGGCACAAAAGAAAATAATGGTACCTGGCAACTGATCTCTCTATAAATGTTTTCTTTCAAGTTGGATCCGCTAGCAGAGCTCCCTTTTAAGTTTGATGAGCAAATGCTGATTGCACCATGGAGACAGTTTCTACAAGTTACCACAAGGTAGTGAGGAAGAAGACAAAAGTCTGTAATATTCAGGGAACGCCTCCCTCTGCTAATCAGAGAAAGCTAAAAGATCAAATACTTGCTCAGTGGGCAGTTGTTACTGGGTTTGCTTTTTAGTTCAGTTCAATAAATTGACTGGCTCACTTGTTACTAAAGCAGATTATTGTTAATGGGCTTCTTGGTCAACAGCACCTCTTGATAACATTTTAATTAAAATGAATATGTGTCTCATTTACTTTTTGGGGTCTAATACGTGACACTTCAGAACACTGACAGTGTCAGATGCCATTTTACTCAATTAATTGGTATATAATTACTCTCAAATGGCTGGGAAGTGTGCAACTTTTTCCTTTATGCCACATTTACCACTTTGATACTCACTCCTCTGGTAGTGACCAGTACAGAAGTCATGCTTTCCTTCTGAGAGGGGACACTATGTCGAACTTACAGATCAGGTTGCTGTTGCCTGTCTCAGCAGCGGCACCTTGTCTGCTGGCCATGCCAGGCAGCTGCATGCCTCTGGATCCAGACCACTGAGGAGCAACACCGGGCACCAAGGGACACATCCCTGCTCCTGGTTCCTTCCTAGAGGACACTCACAGCCCCAGCTCAGGCTGGGGCATTTCTGGCCAAACCTATGGCAGTCACAGCTGGTTGCACCTGCAGGTTGGGAATACCATAGCCACGCCGCACAGGATCAACACAGATGTGTGAGAAAGGAAAGAAATAGAAATACTAATGCAAAGCAAACACAGCCAAGCTTGCTAATCTTCTCTTTCCTAGGAGGTCTAACAGGAGCTCTGCCTGTTGAGCCAGAGCTCCTGCCAGGGCCGTCACTGTGAGGCACTTGCATGCAGACCTGAATAAACTTAACTCACGCTGATGCATTTAGGAGCAGGAGTGATACCCTCCCTCTTCTACATTAAGGAAACTAAAGCACAGGGGCTAGTTCAAAGACACACAAAAAGCCTCTCTGGAAAAAAAGCAGCAAGAGGACATGGGCCTCCCGTGTCTCAGGCTACCACATGAATCACTGCATCACGTTTCCCCCGGCATTAGTGATAAGTAGTCAGAATCACTGTTTTAGATCTCCTACCATACATCCTTCTTGTAAATATACATCTAATTCCTATCAACGATAGATTGTCCCCTCTGGCCCTATCTGCAGAATGGGGACTATTCTTTCCCTTTTGTAACAGTCACGCTATGCTAAGAAATACTGATTAAAAAACATGGAGATCACCTTGCTTCTTTAGTGCTGGCATCCCCCTATCATTATAAATATTTTTCTACACTGTTGCCATTATACAGGTTCTGTAATGAACTGTTTGTTCATCATGGAGCTAGCTTGTAAGCTGTAAAGATCAGAGCGTTATTTCAAACGGAGGGAAAACATCATAGCATTTCATCTTATGCACATTTAGGTGAATTTATAACTCATGAAAGGAGTTACATGAGCTTACTGACAGTCACTGATGCACCAAAGCAGTGCTGCAGAATTTAGACATTTTAGGCATCTCCAGAAAGAGGTGTAGACTCCATTTTGCAATACACGTATCCAAAGATCAGAGAAGTTACTCTTTTTTCAGTGCCCGTAAAGTCTCCCCTGCTGAAATGATCTATTTGTGCAGGTGATTTTTAAATTTTTTTTTCCTGTTGTGGACACCTGTCCACTTGGAAACATCTAAGCCACAAAACAGCTGTCAGGCGGTAGCAACTTTTGGTTACTCTGAACCAGAGCTGGATTCAACCCAACAGTGACTGAGAGGTGAGAGATTTGGTATCATCTTATCAATTTTCTGAACCATCTGGTTCTAAATGTGCAATTTAACAGTGAAACATTACCATGAAGAATCTAACAGCGCTTATGAAGTTTAAGACTAGAATTATCCTCTGAATGATAGATACAATCCTATCAGCTTCAGCATATTATGCGTTCAAAATATAGCTACCATTCACAGTGAAGCAAAGATAGTTGTATATCATTAAATCTAATGCAATGTAAAATGATGTTCATATAAAGTGAAACCTCATCCAAGTATTTGATCTCATGTCAAAGTAACACATGTAAATCAAGATAAAGCTATCAACACAAGATAAAGAAGTTAGAAAGAACATCTGTACCAACCTCCATCAGAGTGCTTCGCTTTTCACACATGAGGTAGAAAACATTTTCTCATGCATTGCACTATCTGCAGGCAGAGCCATGAACAGCAGTGAGCAACAGTCTTCAAAAACAGAAGGGAAGAATTTAATAGGTTGCTTCCATCAGACCCACTGTTCTAACTGTTGTGAGTCCCACAAAATTCGGCTTAGTCAGAGCACTCCCTGCTAGGATATCCCTTTCAGCCTTCCTTCTTCCATCCCTCCTTATACCCATTTTTCAGACGGAGAAATGAAGCCCAGGCACCTACCAAGACCTGCTGAAGGTCACACAAGGGATCTCTAGCAGAGGACTAAAGACTTCCTCCAGCTCTATGTTTGCATCCTTACTGGATGATCGTGTGACTTCTCATTTTCCTTCTACAAAGTGCACATTACTTTTAGGACACATACTTCCTAATGAGTTTGGAAGCTTGGACTTCAGACTGGGTGGACAGTCCTTGCAGTCCTTAGGAAGCTCTATTAAAGTTAATCCACATGTAGGAAGGGGAGGGCTATTCTCCAGATTGGGCTACTGAAATAATACTTTAATATTATTTAAGATTTTATTTGAACTTTTAGCAAAATATTCATTCATATCCTGATCCTAATATAAAATTCTTTATTATGTAGTGGTACTGATTTTCAGACTCTGACAGTTTTAAAGTAGGCCAAATGTTAGGTTTAAATACCCTGAAAATGTCTTTCTAGGAGATAATAATCAGTCAAATGTAAAATTGAGCTTGAAAGGTAACACATCTGTATGGATCAGTGCAATTTTTGAAGACTATATTATGTCTAATTAACTAGGCTGAGATAGTAGCTTTTTCCCACCTCATATTTCATTTCGTTGTTAAGTCATAATCTATACATTAACCTGAGATGTGGGGAAGTGCTGCTTGCAGAAGGCTCCAAAACCGGACCTAAGATATCAGGCTGTGCAGTTTCTTGCAGCTAAGAAATATGTCAAATGCTGCTCCGTGTTGGCTTTCAGGGAAGGATTCAGCCTGAAAACCCCTTTGAAGTGGAACAGAAACTTTGAAGGCAGCATCAGAACAAAATCACGTTCCACTCTTCACATCTGTCTGTGCACTTGGCAGATGCCGCACACCAATAATTTAAATTAAGGCATTTTTCATTCTCAGGCATTGTGATAATTCCAGGGCATTTCCTCCATCATATTTGTAACCTATTCATTATACCATTTTACCGCATAATGAAGACAAATGCCAACAGTTTAGCAACAGATTTGGATAATGACAAGATGTACAGTAACACAGAGTAATGTGACCAGGCCTGCGAGTTCTAATTGAATATTTTTCTGATCCCACTTCCATTAATCTTTCCCCCTGCTTCATTTTTCTAGCCATTTTTGGTGTCGCCTGCCCCCTTTCCCCTTCCCTCCTCAAACCGCCTTGAAAGCATTTTCAAGAAATAGATTCTGCCTCCACTGTGGAGTCAGGCTTTCTCCTTATCGATATACACGGCTCACTCGCCGATGAGCCATTGAGCTCCTGATGGAGGAACGAGCGCACATCCCAGGCGTGGTACTTAATTGGTATGCTGGCCCATGCAAAGCTATCTGATTGCATTCAGTAACTGGCAGGGACAGAAAGCATTTCCAAGGGAAATAATATCTAGCTGTGAATGTGGATTATGTGTGTAAGAACTGAACAGTAAACACCAGCCTTAATTTTAATATCTCACATTATGCAAAACTTAAAAAAGATGAGTGCTCTGATATTCAAGCAGACCCCTGCGGGACAGGAATGTTATCATAAGAATATTATAGAAACCAACGTAAAATACCCAGCTGCTGTGAGAGTTTTAGGGGCATCAAACGTTCTTGAATCACCATTTTCCTTCCACAAATGAAAGTATTTACCTATTAACAGCAGCAAAACTATATTATTTCGCTGGGCTGTATGACCGCAAGCAACATTGCCTTTCAGTTTAGGCTTTGATAGGTTAGCGCTTAATGTTCCAAACAGCCCTTAAAACCTCCAAGGTGAAAATGTAAAACTATAATCCAGCCCTAAATGGTCATTTAAAAAATGATCATCCCAAAGCTCAGGAGTGCCTTTATCTGTTTATGAGGCATTCCAGTTAAAATAGTTACACTAGGAATGCAGGGAGGATGATACCTATTTAATTTTATGGTGTTTTTCTCTCTCGCCAATGATAAAAGGTGGCTGGGACTACAGCAAGAGCCAAATCCTGTTTGCCTTATTCACACAGCTAGTCACACTGACTGCAGCAGGACTCTTTGTGGAAGGGATTTGGCCTGAACTCTTACTGTGTCAATTATCTTTCTTTACAAGCAGGTTTCTCTCTTTGTCCTACTCTCTAGCCAAACTGTTACTCATATGCTTCCAGATGAAACGTGTGACAGACGATGGCAAAGATGTGAAGGCAGAAAAAAAAAAAAAAGAAACATCAGTTCAGATCAGTGGGTTCAAATTAAAAACAAAAGAACCCAAAACTTCGGCAAAACAGAACATCTTGCTGACACAGTTTTTAGGGAATTGGTCAAGACAGATTTACGCCGAACTGTTCAGGCAATACCTGTATTGTTCATCCCTTAGAATTTACATCTGCTTTCCCAGAAATGAGAAGGCAGGAAAGAATTTGTGATATTCAGAGACAATTCATGTGCAAATCTTGACCTTCATAAAGATGTCCAAATGTTTGCAAGTTTGGGTTTTTTGTTTGGTTTTTTTTTTTAAAGTAATGTGTGACATAAAGAGAATTAATTGTCTCTCTGGCTGGGCAGTCATTTAAGCTAGGGTGATAAGCAAGCACAACCTGCCAGCACTGTACAGCTCCTTGTTTGAACCCTGCCCAATGAGCTCATGCTGAGAGCTTTTCACACCTCAAAGAGAAATCTCAGCACTCTTGGTCAGTTCCTGGGTCACATACCTCCAGAAGCACCCCAGGAGCGTGGTGCTGAGAGACAGTTGCTGCCCTGGTTTTGCTGGAGTCGCTGCTGCTATCGAGAAGGACCTTTGCCACTTCAGGCAGGTGTCCCCTCTTTCTCAGCCTGATTCCAGCTTTGCCTGATGAATTTCAGGGTTGCTCCTGAAAAGAATAAAAAAAAGCAGCTCTCCAATGCTCTCCCTTCAGGGCTCTCCACTAGCCCAGCCTTGGTTTAGGAAAAGTGAGGAAGAGGAGCTGACTTTCCCTGGCCAACTTCCCAAGCTCATCTTGAACACTCTGCTTTTGGGGTGTAGGCAGAGGTTGTTCTGTAAACGCTTTTTTTTTTTTTCTTTTTTTTTTTTTTTCTGTGGTTAGGGGAAGAAACCTCAGCAACATGGGCAGACTAGCTCCTTGTAGAGCCCAAGCCCTGTAAGAGAAGGGGATCTTAGCATCACCTTTCACTTCAGCAAGAACAAGGGAAAATTCCTCTGTAAGAGCCCAGGCTTTCACTCTGAGAGACTGAAGAGTGTGACATGATACTGGATCCTTCTCTGTGAGCCTGGAAGAAGTGCAAGGGGGGAATCAGGAAACTAGCAGACCTGGTGAACAGCCACATTTGGTCTGCTTATAATCAGAAATCTTGATAACCCCCGAAAGAAAAAAAAATCTAGACAGAAAAAACCCATATTATTATTTCCTGTGCAAAAATATAATAATTTAAACACCTGTAATAACTGATTCTTCCAGAAAAGATGTGGATTATGTATTTATTTGGGACCAAGTCCCATTATCCTCAGACCTTGCAGATCCTTTCCTTCTTGCAGAACAATAACGAGGAAAGGTGCAAATCTTAAATGATATTTTAGCACTGGAGGTAATAGCAGCAAATTCCCAGCAATGGCATAAATCTTCAATTCCCCATATTTAATCATTTAGTTTTCTTCAATGTTGCGCATTAATGGACATAAGGGACAAAAGATTTGATAAACAGTTCTGCACCCTTTGTGCCCTATTCTGGATGTGAGCGTACACTGCAGCAATTCGAGATGTCAAGCCTAGCTGTCAAGGCAAAAAAGAACAGAGATAAATGGTCACCCTGTCGCACAGCCATGCTTACTGCAAACTAAGCACAAACATGCTATTTAGAGCCCTAACATTTGAATAGGTTACAATGCACCTCCAAATGAAAGAAAGTTTCCGTAATTAAAGGATAAAGAAGTTGACAGAATTTCTTAGCCTACTTGTATAACACTTTTCTAAAAGGCAGAATTTGAGGGACTGGATTCACCTCAGCAAGGTATGCTGCACAGTGAATTGTCTGATGCTTCCCCAGTACATTTTGCCAATTTGATCACCAGGAGTAAATTGGGTGAACTTTTGAATTTCAATGCATGAGACTCCTCATGCGTCAAGATGAGATAAGTCTGTGACTTGGATGATTACTTCTGAAGGCAAAAGGCCAAAGTTTTCTCCTTGAACTTTGCATATGAATTGATCAAGTCAACGCATTTTACATAGTTTAAGGTACCTCCCTGCTTTGCCTAGCCACATCAAGGGAATACAGTGGCAAAAAGCTACTTTCTTTCTACTTGCAGAACATATTAGCATTTGAGAGGGGAACATCTATAAAAGACCTTATAAAAGTCTTCAGAAAATCCATTAATCCCAGACATTTTGTCCATAGTTCCTTGCAGTGCTATCGGAGTGTCTAGGCTATTGACCTATAATCCATTAATAGGATTTTTAAGAGTTCTGTTATGGTTACTCTTCAGGAGATGAGTGAACAGATGGATAGGATGGTCACCCCCTTGCTATAACCTTTGCCTAACAAAGCTGATTAATTCAGTCTTTCTAGTTGATAAGGCATCAAGTGTGGCTTTGTCTACAGATAATTAACTGAGGTACAAGGCAGAGGAGTCAGCAGAGGTGAACAGCAAAGTGAACTCTCTAGGCTAAATCCAACAGATTGGGGTTCTGGCACAGAGGTGAGGTAAACGATGCTGTAAAGTATACATCAGTAAACCAGCACTGCATTAGCACAAGCACTCGTGAGCAGAGGGAAGACATAACCTAGAAATCAAGCAGGGAACAAGCAATGCCAGACACCATGAGCACTAGCTGGAGCTCTGACATGGTACCATCACTGCAGCCCAGCATTTCACTCACTGCTTATCACACTTACCTTCCCAATACCTTGAAGCACCTGAAGATAGTCCACCTGCATTAGGCACTACTGAACGTGTGGCGTACAGCAACACCCCTGCCCTGAGCATGCAGGGACAGCTCAAGAGCAAGCAGAGAGGCAGAGCAAACAGTACCGTAGATGCAGATGCCCTGCAAACCCCCACAGACATGGTTCTCTCCCTTCCCATTTGCTTTTGTTTGGCTGTTTGGAGCATTTCCGTGGGCCCATGCCGGACCGGAGGCTAGCAGCTGTCTGCCTTACCTCATTAGATGTGAGCGGTAGGGGTTGCAGCCATCTACCACACTTAAGACATTCAGAAGCTCCCAGACACATAATTGACTCTTAGCTCCTTTCAACCCCAAAGCAAGCTAACTACAGTCAACAATGATGAATAAAGAAAGAACTCAGGCCTGGTAAATAACCTGAAGTAGAACAGCTGCAATGGGAAGGGAAGCAGCCAAGTGAATTAAGCCTCCCATGCTCCTTGCATAGCCTTGCTTTTTTCTCTCTGACCTACAGCTGAATACAGCCTTTACCACTGCTCCTCACAGCTTGCAGCTGCACGGCTCTGAGCCTGCCAAGAGCCTCTTAACTCTACCCTGGTCAGCAGTAAGGAATTTGCACCAGCACCACCAAGGCAGATACACCATGGTGCTGCCCCTTTACCTGCGCCTCTAAAGCCACAGCTGCCTTCCTTGGCATCCTCCCAGCTCACCTCCGAGGCCACGCCAGCACACACCACTGACTGCACACTCATAAAGTGCTTATCCTAATCAAGCAACTTAGGAGGCAGCCTCAGACACCACTTTTCAGCAAGGGGGTTGCCCCAGCTGTAGGTTAGCTGGTTCACTGCTTCACCTTGCAGTAGGGAGCAGAAGGAACACATAATCACTGCCCTGCTGGAAAACTGGAGGACAAACTGTTTTTCACATCTTCAGTTTTAGACTAACACTTTTAAGTGTTGCACCTTACAAATAGCTGTGCATAGGTTTTCATCCTGTTTCTGAATAAAAAAAAAAAATTCACAGTGCCAGAAACTGAGGTTTGGGGGTTTTTTTAAGAACACAGGCTGAAATTTTATCAGCACTGAAATAGGAGGTTGTGCAAAAGCTTTGGGCCACAAACCACAGAGATTTTCACGCATAAACCCTAAATTCTGATTTATACACTGTTGATCCAGCTGTGAAATAGAACTATAGCTACCCAAACATCTGCTTTGGGATTGTGCAATTTTGCCTCGGGCAACTCCCAGAAATATCTCAGTATTGCTAAAACAAGCCAGCTCTAACCCCATCTCATGCTCACACCTCGTTAGTGGGCACAAAGACACAGCCCTCTTCTCACAGGCTAATTGCCAAATTGAAAGCTCCTCTGGGGTGGTACCACTCTGAAGCCAGCTCACTGAAAACTATGAATTGTGGTTCAGTTTCTATCCCAAGTTCTATTTAATGTATTTTATTCTCTTCCTATTTAACGTAAACTACATAAGCAGCCCATATGAGAGACCGGGAACTACACAGATGCTCTGAGCCATTGGACAAACTGACACCTAATGCCTTCCATGAGGAGCTATGGTTGACCCTCTGGAATACCTTGCACTTCTTAGAGCATTTTCTTAGAAGCTGGAAGATGCAACTTTAGTGTCATGCAGACAGAGAAGAAAACTGAACTCAGGTCTCCTTGCCCTAGATGACCACTCTGAACACCTAAGTAACATATAAAAAGATGGTAGTGACACAGGTACATGCACAATGTTCTACAGTTAGTTATAGATAGGAATGGAATCCTATCTTATCCACATTTTAAAATTACATATATCTACACACAAATTTATATTCAGGATAGTATATAGCCCAAATCTCAGGAGAGAGAATCTTAAGGAACAAGCACAGTTAAGCGATTTTGACCAGTAGGTTATGAATGTTTAATGCATTCCTGTCTAGCAAGGGTGTGCTTGCTCCCTTTACTCAACTGAGCGGTGCCACCAAAGAGGCTATTCATGTGAGCACAACAGCATGATTTAGCCCCATCTGATTTCTAAAGCTCATAGTAATCATGATATGAGCTTGAAAATCAGGGCTGACTTGGATATTTATTAGCACAATTATGTCTGCAACCCGTTGTAGACTGAACACAATTTTGGTAGTAATTTTCAAATCATTAGCACACTGTTTTAGTAACATCTTATCTCAGCTATTAGGCAGGCTGTCCTTAAATTGAAGTCATTAGCAAACACTCCGTTACTGTATTGTTTTGCAGTATGCATTCAGTATATTGGATTATTTTGTAAAGTAAATAGCCTCTGCATATGAAACAAATCAACATATATCTATAAAACGTAATTATAAGGCTTAAGTAACCTACTTCATTTTGCATTATATAAAAAATATTTTCAACTTTTATATGAAGTAGCTTCTAAATAATAGAATTTATTGTACATGATTAATTATTGCAATGATGGCCATCTATCCGTGCTAAAATATGACAGTTTAATCTTCTAAATCTCATCAGGAATGAAACAATTCTGAATCTGAGATATCTCTTTATGGGTTCTAAGTACAGCTCATAAATTACTGTGGCTTTTAAATCTCATCTACATTTCTGCAGCAGAGGGGCAAACCAATACTATGTTCAAGTCTGTAGTCTTCTTTAAGCAAAATTCCTGTTCATTAAAATATTTTTAAGGTGCTTTTGCAAGAACAGTGCTATATGGTTATCTTCTGGAAGAACAACTTCCATTTTCAGATATTTCCTATGGTAAGCAATTTTTATCTTTTGGAATTTTTTACAGAAAACCAACACAGTGCTTTCATGACACAATTTTCTTCTCTCTCAGAAGGATCAGTCCTTGCATCATGGCTGGGAACTCCCCATCCCCACCAGTTATTTCAACTTTTTTCCCCACCTGAAACTACAAAATCCCTAATCAAGCTAGTATCTCCCTCCACTTCTTCCCCAACCTGACAGATTCAGAAAGGCATAAGGTTTTTGGTGAAGGCAAGGAAGGCGGGCTGGTTAGGAGCACAGGAGCTGACTGCTGGGGTTATTCTGTTTATGAGTTACTGGGCTACCTTCACGAAGGAAGGTACCAAAATGAAACAATAGTGTCACTGGTCAGCTGGGGAAGATAATCATTCACATACATGTGGGAAGAGCTTTATTTCCTCCTCCCCAGGCTCTGCCACAAAACATGTGGACCGTTCCTGTATCACAGCACTGTCTAAGGGCAGACGTGAGAGCAAGAGGCCACCTTTCCTCTGATTTCCAGTTGGCACTATGTTGAAAAACACATTAGCCTTTCTTCTTTGTGATCAGCATGTTGGTACCAGGCAGGTTTGTAATGCATCCCCAAACGAGAACTTGGGGCAAGATGCTATGCCCTGCCATGCCAGACATGAGATGGATGCTGATACAGATTAAACCCCCTGACTACCATCTTAAACCAGGATTGGGATTGGAGTCTGAAACAACCCAAACAGCCAAAAGGGCTTAAAGGTGTGATGGGTGCTGAAGTTTCACCTCAGCTTGCTCCTCTGTCCAGTGCAGTTCCTCCTCCAGGCTTCCTCCTCCTGACCGAGGTCTTGAGAAGGATCCCCCAGATGGCAGCTTTTCTGCACTGTGCAGGGCAAATCTTTGCTGAGAAATGCCCTGAATATAAACCTCAGGTGTTTACTTCCTGACTTTTTACTAGCATTAAAAGTTTATATAAGAAGCAAGGGTGTCTCGCCTCCTGAGTGTCCTGAACTGTGGCTTTCTCTTTGGACTACTGCTGCTGCTTATTGCTGCCCTGATCCAAACAGGGGGAGCCCACGCTGTCTGCAACCGCAGGCAGCTCTGCAGCTAAGCTCAGGGGAAGCCCGTCCCTCTGCGCAGGCCACTGGCTCAGGACATGCTCTCTAAAGGAGTGCCTACAGGGCAATTTGCTGTTTAGCTGGGAACCAGGGAATTTTGCAGAGAAGACCGTTGCTCAGCAAGTACAAGAAAAAAGAAATAAGCACGGATATTTGATGCTTTCATTTGGAAAGGACACTTAGCTCAAACCTGCCACACTAGAACCTAGGTTCTTAACTCTAGTTTTATCAGAATAGTGCTGAATAATGTCTGGATTGATGTAATCAGATATCAAAAAGCAGAGCAGCATTCTAACGCTGACGAGATGCAAAGAAGCCACATTGGACTGTGGAACAACGGTAATAAAGACCTGGGATTTCTCAGCAACTTGTAGGCAAAAGAGGAGCAAAGAGAGAAGAAGCTGCATCCCTGCATGTGCATTTCTTGTGCTTTTCCATACCACAAGGTATGGTTGGTGGCAGGGGTGCATGCGGGGCACAGCCAGGCGGGAGCAAATTCAGCACAGGGGGAGTTTGCCAGGGTGTCCACTCTGCTGTCTTCATTCACAAATCTTTTCCCACACACTGCTCATGTGAGAAAGTCTGGTTTAAAGACTAGGCTGGACAAGGTTGTGTAGCTATGGCAAACCTACTTCACTTTCATTAACCTTTTCCTAGGACTTAACTGTAATATTCACCAAAACAGTCACACTATCCTGTGAGGGGGGAAGGTCTTACAAAAAGAAACAGCAACTGAACTTGCAATTTGAATAGCAGAAGAAGAAAAATTATGGACAAGTTCAATAATAACATTTACAGAAGATGTTAACTAGCTGACCCACTGGCTTTTTTCTCTACTCCAACTGTAAAAATATAAGACCAGTGGGAAAAATAACATTCACCGTACAAATATTTGGTTGTAAATGTGGCTGGGAAAAACAGGTTGTCATAGCAGAATTTTTTATCAGGATGATGCAAAGGATATGCTCTGCAAGAGCTTGTTTTATAGCTCTTGGAGCCCTCGGAGCATTACTGTGCCTCATGCAATGCAGACAAGGAATGGTTCTGCAGCCGCCTATCAGAACAATTTCTTGCCATTTTGATCGCTTTTCAAAATATTTTAATGCAGATGTCACGTTCAGTAAGACACTTGGCTGAAAGTTGTGGTTGGATAAAAACTTTCACAATATGAATTGAATTAAGTTTTCATGTACTAAAAGCTGAAATGGTCCTCAGATATCATACATGTATTTCCAGTTTGCTTCTCCAAGGTCAGAAGAACTAATAGCTTTATGGATAAATTGGCCAACAAGCAATTCCTCTCCTGACTTTTCAGTAAAAAATTCTTTTTCTGTTTAGCAGATTGCCTGAAGGTAATTTGCCAAACACAAGAGAAAAAGGGAATTTTTTTTTTGTTCAAAAATGTTTTTTAAAGAAATCTAATTTTGCTTCCCGAGAGGCTTTCAATGAGGATAACATTTTCCAAAACAACACTCTCTTTAGAGTTTTTATTTGGTTGTGTATTTTTACTGCTTTCAGCAATCTCCTCCAAGTTGTCCCTGATTTGAAAGCAACTGCAAGGGAAGAGGAGACTATAAAAAATGTGAGAGACAAAGTGAGGCCTTGAGAAGAAAAATGGCTGAAAGAAGCTTTCTTTTTTTTTTTTTTAATCCAGCCTGCATTGCTATTGCCTTAGAGATTAATGAGAAAATAGCACAGTTCAGTAATGCAATATACTATTATGTTAGGTGCCCAAATGCATAATCCTACATTGCTGCAAATATGGATATCCTTCTAGAAGGTGCCAGTTATTTTGCATTCCAAGTTACTTTTAAGATTTTTTTCTCTTTACTTCTATAGATCAGGTCTCGAATTAGTTCCACCTTTCATATTGTAATCTGCTGTGGCATAAATTCATGGCAGTCCTTATTCACCATTTATTCCTTACTTCAATACTCTGTATCCAATTCCCCCTGCTGAGGGCATCCTCATGAACTCTCAACAGCAGCTGGGGAAAACCAGCAAGTGGGCCACAGAGAAACAAGAGTCTAGGAGTAGGTTGTCCTCTGGACAACCTCTGCTGCTCGCTCCCATGTTGGAAGCTCTCAGCATATTCCCATGAGCAAGATCTTGTACTGAGAGAAACACATTGGAAATGGTATTTTACTTCTTTCTTCGTTCAGTTTTAGGCAGATCCTTTCTCAAACCAACTGAAAGTCGATGGATTTGATTTTGGGATTTATGCTCTGCCAATTAATACCACAGGATCTATTTCTATGATTGTTTATCTGCTCTAGACAATGGATTTGGGGAATCCCTGTAAGCAAGAATTTGGAAACCAGACACAATTTCCATCTCTTTGGGTATTTTCTGCTTTTCCACAGCCTTTCCTACCTGGCATCAGTTTGAGAGATCAATATTGTTATTGCACAAGTTATAATGTCTGAACTTTTATGCTTGGCTAGAGAGGCTCCCTTGATTTATTGCCCTAAAGGTAAACTAGCAGCTATTAAAGTTTGTCTTAGCTTAATCAGATATACATCTCTTTAGTGTACTAGATGCAGTAATACCATGATAAATATCCACATGCCTGGGATAATCCCAAATGAACCATTACATACAAACTTACCAAGGTTTTCTAATAATGTAAGTACAATACTCATTCTCAGTTTAGCACATTGAATGGTGATCTACATATTTACTGAGTAAACTACATATTATATTCCTCATTCTGCTGCTTCATGGGACTTCATTTTTCTTGCTGCACCTTTTGAAATGTCTTCTAATGTCACTACCTCCCCCACACTTTCTGGAATCTCCTCATCTTTGCTACACTATGCTAAATATTGTTTATAATTGTGTAAAGAGCAAAATACACATATTAGACTTTTTAGAAGTTATAAAATACACATTGCTTTTCAGATTTGCATATTTTGATCCAGAGGAGCTGGAATTTCCCCAAAAGTGAAAGCTGAGACCAGACAATCCCATGATATGATAACATGACAAGGGAAAAAGCACATTTTCTCAAGTGGGATGAATGTCTCTGGACATCAGCATCTTCTGGCCAGCTATGTGATATGTCTAATATACTGAATGAAAAGAAGAATTTGTATGTAAAAGAAACAAGATACCTACTCAACTCAAATGTACCGATTCTACTATCAAATTTAAGGTCAGTGGGATATAAGGCAATCTAAACTATTAAAACAACTAAGAGCTATCTATAACTTGGTCTCAAAAGAGATCAGTGGGATTTGCAGATGTGACAGGACAGAGGTGGCAACCTCATCAGCTGAACTTCTGGTGCACTGCAGTTTCAATATCTGTTACTAAGAAATCATTGCACCTTTCCCCTCCTCTGCTTCCATTCAAACTTATTTACACAGTTCACGTGTGTGGAGTATGACATGACAGGACATATTACTGTTGACAAATAACTCCTCAGGAGAATTGAATGAAACACAGGTTGCACAGATGAAGAATAGAAACCATCATTATTTTAGTATTATTCAGTTTCACATTTACATTGAATAGAACCACAACTGAGAGTATTAATTCACCCATGCTTCAAGACTTATGCCCCCCTGCCTGGTACCAACTCACCGGCAAGCCCCATGCGAGGTCTCGGAGATGCCTACGATAGAAATGCCCAGGCAGCCCTGCTCCCAGCCACACAGAAAAGATCTGGGAGTCCTGAGATCCTGGGGTGGCATGGGGCTCCCAGCTTCCTGGCACGAAGCTGGTACTCAACCACCAGATCAAAACAAGGACCATAACAGCTCCAGCAGACCCAAGCTTCCCAGAGATGAAAAGCCTTCTAACTGTGCCATCTCCAGCAAGACATCAGGAACAAGTCAGGTTTTCAGAAAAGTCTGCCTTTCATTAAACAGAGATTTGTCAAACACACCACCCCCCCAAAACCAAATAACAAACCACCAAAAAAAAAAACCCCAAAGAAGCCAAAAAGCAAAAAAACCACCAAACCTCTTCAGTCCAGCGGATTAATGTTTTTGTCAGACAGCAATAGTTCACAGGGGACAATGTTCTCACACCTTGCCCGGGATCAGATGCATATTACTCTCTGTGAACAAGTGCTTGCAAGACTGCTGTATTCTGCATTTGCAAAAGACATCACTGAGGTATCAATGGAAAAGATACTATCAGAGATTAAAGCAGTGGTACATATTAACATTATTGACCTGCAAAATTGAGAGATCTGTTATCTTTGGTAGGTAGCTATAGCCAGGAGAACCTGAAGTACAGCAACTTACAGGAACTGTCACAGGGGAAGATAGGATCAAATGACAGGGTGTAATTTCATACCAGGATTACTATGTCCTGACAAGTGCTCTAGAAGGATAATTAGCATCTACCTTGATTCCAGGGAGAGTCTCGTGGTCAAGGGAACCGGAGTGGCCTCAACACTCAAGAAAATAAAACAAAAACAAACAACAAAAAAACCACCATGGAGATTGGTTTTTCATTTTTGGTTGGTTGGTTGGTTTTGGTTTTTTTTTTTTTTAATCTTTAAATACCAGTTGTGGTGGGTTGACCCTGGCTGGATGCTAGGTGCCCACCAAAAGCCACTCTATCACTCCCCTCCTCAACTGGACAGGGGAAAAAAAATACAATAAAAGGCTCATGGGTCAAGATAAGGACATGGAGGTCACTCCTTGCAATTCCCGTCACAGGTAAAAGAGACTCAACTTGGGGAAAAATTAATTTAATTTATTACCAATCAAATCAGAATAGGATAATGAGAAATAAAACCAAATCTTAAAAACACCTTCTCCCCACCCCTCTCTTCTTCCTGGGCTTAACTTTACTCCCGAATTCTCTACCTCCTCCACTGAGCAACAGAAGGGGATGGGGAATGGGG